>BMAO01036134.1:0-23027 GCA_019973975.1 Trichonephila clavata
TATCATAAAGAAAAAATTATAACTTAAAGTTACATACAAACTAATTAAACGGTAACAATGAATATTTAATCCATTGGAATATTTTTATACAAAGCTACAAATATTTTCAAATCTAAGAAATCTTTTTAAAAAAATACTGCTTATTTATTAAAAAAATTTAATATAATATTAATGTAATTTACTCATTACAGCATTATTTCATGCATTATATTTAATAACTAGGACGGTGCTTCTTAAACTTTAATTATTTGTGACCCGATTTTCCATCATAATTTCATCCCCCCCCACATACAACAGCAATGTATTGAATGCAATAATAATGTACTTTGACGTTAAGCTGCAATACGATCCTAATTACAAATAGTATATATTATCAAAATAAGTACTAAAACTTGTATATGTTACTTTTAAAAAATATATCTTTTAAGTAAGTTGATGTAACTATAGGATAACTAGTTTGTTACTTTTCCGTTGTACTCAGAAGGCATTTTGGTTAGCTTCCTTTCAGTAAATTAACATTTTTTTAAATAATCTTTTATTTTCGACTTTTCGATATGCTCTCGCCCCCCCCCTTGTGTAGTAATTATCACACGCCCTCCAATTTGAGAAACGCTGAAATGTGTTTGAATTTTAACACAAACTGTAGAAGTCTACGTCTATGAAGCTATCTACAGTCGCATTTTATATTTTGCGATTCTCTACTTTCTGTTGCCACATACATTAAGAATGGCTGTCTTCGGTTAATGTTAAAGAATAGGACCCGAATTCAGAACATTTGTTCAGATTTAAAAGTACTCCAACATTAATATTATATTCTGGCTTCATTATCCTGTAGAGAATCACTTATTTTATGATACTACTCACTTTTATACTAGTTGACTCATTTTTTCTTTTATAAAATGTGTTTCGCCTTTTTTTCTCCTATACCATAATGCTCCCTATTCATGTTAAAAGGATAAACTAATTATTATGAAATATTTTGAAATTTTAAAAACACTATATTATAAACAAATGTATATGTTACAATGTTACAAAATTTTTATAAAAATTTAGGTGTTTTTCTGTCCGAAAATGGGCTCAGTGCTCTCGTACATATGGCAAAACAGCCTAAACACACTGTTCAGAATGGCTTTAAAATGTTTATAACTGCGTGAAAAACGTATGTATATTCTGCAAATTTCAACCTAAAATTTAGGAGCATTTATATTTGACGTTAAGTATGTTATAATGTAGATAAGTTGTTCCTTTTCCTCAAGTTACAAGCTTTCTGGTTTACCCATTCATTGTAATTTTTCTTCTCTGGAAAATATTATTTTACAGGTTTTAGGTGTTTTTGCGAAATGCTCTCTTATAGATACTTTTTTACAAATGGAAAAAGGTGTTTATTATATAACGTTTAACACTGTTCCCTGAATCCATTTCATTCCTTTCAATTTTGTTTTGCAAAACATTGCACTAACGAGTATAAAATTATTTTGCGGAACCATGGGTCATAAACAACAGAATATTCACAATCTAGGCAGAACATATAAAGATAAACACATTAACATTCTTTTATCATATTCTGATAAGAGTTGCAGAAAAATACTAAAAAGAGTAGCTGCCGGCACCAAATTTATTTAAATCTCCTTCCGTGGGACATGGGTCCCGCTTTGGGAAACACGGCTTTAGATACTTGTGGTCATACGAATTCCATTACATACATTTTTATAGTTTTCTTTTGGCTCGTAGAACCCCTGAGTATGCTTTGTGGAACCCAGTTTGAAGACCACTGCCATAGAATAGCTTTTCGCATAGGTAGGTTCTATAAATGATAATTTTTTCCCCTCCACGTAACCGTGATGCACCCTAAGAAACATGCTTCACACCCACGCACCCAAATTTATATATTAGCCTTCCTATAACTTTGTCAAAAAATACTATACATTATTTTTATTCTTTTTTGTGCTACTTAAAAAAAAATTGTTATGTCGTCTTCATTTCTGAAATGATAGAGAAAATCAGGGACGTCTTAAGTCACGGGCTAACTGAGCCCGGGCCCAGGGCCTCGTATCGTTTTTGACTCAGCCTTAATAAGATCATAATTCAAATAACTTCCAAAGTCAAATGTTATTTCCGGTTGTATTCTCCGAAGAACAAATATATGTCAACTGGTTACATGTGATGACCGTCGTCCATGTATAGGCCTAGGCCTACCACCATACACCATTATCACTCATTCAGTCAAAGGCGGTCGTAGTCAGTTGAGCCGGTTTGTGCGACTGTAAATCATGCGGATTTATTTGCTTCGGGTTATTGTTTGAACGTATGCTGTGTTCTCTACTTTTAGGTGTCATGAGGCCTACATTTGTATCGGGGCCTCAACAAGTCTTAAGACGTTCGCTGGAGAAAATGCAATTTAATTCGGGAAGATATAAATGTGCATGCTACACACTTGTATTTAAAATCTTTTTAACTACACTCTTGCTCGTTTTTTCATTTGAAATCATGTGTAAGTTTAGAATGTGAGTTGACGTCTCTTGTGTCTTTTTCATCGTCTATTATTTTCGGAATTACAAACACATCAATAGCTAACCTAAACGCGAAATAAATAAAGTCCTCATTTTTACTCTTTTGTTCTTGAAATTAAAGGCCATGAACTTGTGTCCTTATGTCCATATGTATAACATACACATCTATAAGGAAAATAAGCTATATTGAAAAATATCCTACATAACCTAGTGTTTGGTACAGTTTTTCTTTAATATTTAAAAAAAAGCATATAAATAGTTAAAATCGTAATTAATTAGTTTAAGTATAGGTTTGGAGAGAGAGAGTTCCCTGTTTGCCTTGAATACGAATGTTTTTCTGGTTTTATTGATGACAGGTACAAACTAATTCTATAATAATTTATGCCACTTTTTATCAAAAAAGGAAACGCACACACACACTCTCAGATAAATTCACTGAAAACAGAACCCCTAAGAACCCCTACTCTAAGATGGGAAATGAGCTTTTTTAAAAAATAAATTAAGTTTAATTGGTCCATATTTGTATTATTTCTCACAACGTTGAATTTGAAAAAACAAGATATCTCGAATTTTAATCATGGAACCATCACTTATACAATGGATTTGTTGTTATTATTAATTACTAAGTTAATGATAACAACAATTGTTAAAATATTATTACTTTTTTTAAATTTTTCTTCTTCCATAAGTTTATGTAATAATGGAATAAAATTTTAAATTATTTCTTAAGGAATTAACCATTAGTTTTTGTAATTGATCTTTGAAAGACACATCTTCTATTATAATTTTTATTTTAATAAACTTCGAGTGTGTTTAATATTTTTACTTTTTTTTTCAAATGAGAGACTTAAGTATCAAAACCTTGGAGCAAACTTTTTTTGAGAATTGACAGCGGCTTTTAGAAAAAGGAAAATGAGCAGGTAAAGATTTGAGAGCGACATCTATTGGCTTTATTTGGTACTATTTTAACAGAGAGAGAGAGAGTATTCTGTGTCTGTATTCATCTGATTTTTCAACTTTTAATTTTAAAAAATTCGTTTCTTGTTTTATAAATAGCTTAAAGAATTTTTTTAAAAAAATAATAACTTTGAGCTTAAACTTTCAAATTAATTTTAATAAATCTCCATTTAGTCACAAATAAAAACTTGTTGTTCATTTAATTATAATACTGAATATATTCTTGAAGATACAGACATGAAAGTGAAAGAAATGTTTTATATATTAATTATCAAAGAATATTTTTCGAATAGTAGTTTTTTATATACACTGGTGTGCAAAAATTAAGGACGAAGTCGAAAAATTAGCATATCAGCTGAACGAAGAGGCAGAGCGGACAGAAAGACCAATCAGGAGATTAAGTGAGGTGATGTACGGTAGCACATGCGCAGATATGCAGGTAGACGTAATGGGGGAGTGTCTGAGTAGTAAAGCATGTTGTCGGTGTAAGATTAGTATTTCTGGCAAAGAGATTGCACACCGTATAGCAGTTAAAATCACACCGAGTTGCTGCCTCAGCGAGAAATGGCGAATAATCAATCTGTTAGACGACATCTGGATGCTTTTACCCGAGGTCGAATCATTGGGAAGTTGGAGGAAGGTCGCAGTGTGACAAGTGTGGCTGCAGAGTTCGGAATTGCTCACAGCATCGTTTCACGACTTTGGAGACAATTTCAAACTACAGGAACAGCTATCCGGGGTTCAGTAGTGGTCGTCCACGAGGAACCACACCCGCAGATGACCGGTATATTGCCTTACAGGCCAGAAGAAACAGGCGGCAAGACAGCGGGAGAAATCGCTAGACACACGACACAGGCGACTGGACGACCGATATCGCGTTTTACCGTGGCCAGAAGACTGCACGGTGGTGGTCTGTTTGCACGACGCCCTGTACGGTGTGTACCTCTAACGCCTGCCCATCGGAGAAGGCGTTCTCTGTGGTGCGGGAACACCGGAATTGGAGAGACAATGAATGGGGACGAGTACTCTTTACAGATGAGAGCAGATTCAGTCTGAGTAGCGATTCTCATCGCATACTCATCTGAGAGAGCGGGGAAGCCGCAATCATCCCTCGAACATCATTGAAAGGGACAGGTATGGAGGTGGCGGTGTTCTCGTTTGGGGAGGCATCATGCTTGGTAGTCGTACAGACCTTCACATCTTCGACGCAGGTTCAGTCAACGGGACCCGTTATTGTAACGAGATTCTTCTTCCATATGTGCGTCTTTTTAGAGGCGCTATGGGTCCGCAGTTCCTTTTCATGGGACGACAATGCACCATGTCATCGCACAGTAGCTGCCGAACAGCTCTTAGAGAGTGAGGATATTGAACGTATGGATTGGCCGGCACGATCTCCGGATCTCAATCCCATCGAGCATGTATGGGATTTTCTAGGCAGACGCTTGGCAGCTCGTACCTTACCACCAGTAACGATTCCGGAGCTTCGATTGGCGCTGCAAGACGAATGGGCAGCAATGCCTCAACAACTCATTGACACCCTCATTCTCAGCATGGGCAGACGCTGTGAAACCTGCCTAGCAGTCAGGGGAGATCATATCCCCTACTAAAGACCGGATATTTCTTGCTGGACACCCATCACAGGGATGTTTCAGCCTTCAGTCGCATTGCGCTCCATGCTACTTTTTCAATAAAGCTTCTTTTTATCCCTCTGATTTCTCTTTTAGTAAGTGTTGCTTACATTACTCATGTCCTTACGTATTGGGGATCTTACGGTATTAAATGTGTTGATTTGGAATGCTTTTGTACAAAGTTATATTGAAAAAACGTCTCGTCCTTAATTTTTGCACACCAGTGTATATATAAAAATCATAAAAATCTTCGAGATTTTTCCAAACTGAATTTAAACATTTAAATATTTTGAACAGAACAGCGTAAAAGACAAGCGCAACGATAAAATGAATATTTCCTCTCCATACCAGGTGTCTTTCATTTTCAACTTGTATTTTTCCTATATTTCGGTGGGAGATCTTGTTTGCAGTGATTAATGGACCCAAATTAAAAATTTATTAAACTAATTCCACACCCAAAATAATTTAGTACGAGACGGGAAACATATTCCTTTTTATAAGTAATTTCTCTTGCTAATAAATATTCTTCAATATAGAAAGAGTTTCGATGTTTCGGAGCGGATTTATGGAGTAATTTGAAACAGGATTTTTGAACCGGAACTGAACCGGAAAACCGTTATTTAGGCAAAGGCGTTGCTAGTTCTGAGTGGACCCTGTATTAAAATTCCTTCGGGGTGGGGTGGGGGGCTTTTTCAGATATGAGAACCATGCTAGAGGGATTGAAGATACACATGATTGGGCAATTGTAGCTTGGAGGTCTTGTATCATTAAAACGGCTGATACGGCGGTAGAAATGCTCTCCTGTATTTAGGTCGGTACGAAAATCGGAACTGAACGAAAAAAAGTATCGGTTTATTTCGGTTCGATATATTTTCAGTCATTTTGTTACTCTGTAACAAACTTATCAATATTTTCTAATTTAACGTCAACCATGTAATTATCATCATTATATGTACATTGCTTCTCGGTTTCCTGTTTTGATGTTCACTAGTACTTTTCTGTTTCAGTTTCGCATGAAACAACTTGAAAGAGGTAGATTTAATTTAGTTGAATGAACTAGAAGTATATTTTTAAAAAAAATGTCATTTTGAGTCATATTTTTCGCATTTCAGCATGCGATTATCCACGGATGTTTGTATAGACTGTTTAGACAGACAAACCAATCATGAATCTAGTTGTCAAATGTGATTTTGAAAAGGAATAACATTGGCAATGCTCGCTGTTCTTAGCTTACCCCTCGTATCGTACATGCTGGCAAATTGTATCAATTTACATGGTGTTCCAATTAAAAAAGAATAAAACCTTCTAAATTTTGATATAATTATATTTTTTAGTACAAATAAGAATATACATAAAATAAATTATTCATTCGGAATTATTCCGAAAACCGTTATTTTTGGTGGAACGGAACCGATACATATACACAGCTGGCCACTGTAAATGCAACACCAAGAAAGACAAGAGATAGCACAACAAAATTTATTTTGTAGATAACATGTTGACCAAGTATCAAATGATTAAATTTATAGACTTCTGTGAAGTGTGGTTCCTGCCAGAATCAGTAGCCATAGTAGCTGCCATTGTTGGAGATCACCGCTGCCACACGCCTCGGCATTGATTCAAAGAGACTTTGGATGTGTTCTTGGGGTACAGAAGACCAAGCAGCTTCCACACGTTGCCAAAGTTGATCTGGTGTGGCCGCTGGGGGTGTAATCTGGGTCCATCGTTGAGCAACCATGGACCACATGTTTTCTATCGGCGAAAGATCCGGAGAGCGAGCCGGCAAAGGAAGCAGTTCAATCTGGTGATTGACGAAAAACCTTTGGACAATGCGTGCCACGTGTGGTCGTGCATAATCTTGTTGAAATATGGCATGGCGATCCGTCACTGCCATGCGCGCGATTTGCCTGTCCTCACGTGAAGTGGTGCACTGAGGTGGATGCGATCGACCACGTCGGTCCGTCGTACCCTCCTGCATCCAACAGTCACATATCCGCATTACAGTTGCTTGGTTTCGTCCAACACGACTACAGATTTCTCTGAAAGATAATCCACAATCTCGGTAGGCCACTATCCTTCCTCTGTCGAACTCGGATACTTGATCAAAAGCTGATTGCTGTTTTCTACGAGACATAACTGATCGTTTTTTGAAAAAACCACAAAAAAATACAATTGCCGAACTTGAAATCGTCGAAATCTCCAAGCCTTAAATTGCGCTTTGAGGTGGCACCACAGGCGTGCGTGATGTGTGTCTGCGCTGAAATTCTAATCATTTGCATATCTCTCCTCCGCTAGTGCATGTTGTAAATTTCACGTTATTTGCGTGCTTCCTTCAGGGTGCATTTACGGTGGCCGGCAGTGTATATATATATATTTAGTTAAAAATTGGAACGAAAATAGGAACGAAAAAAATTACGGTTTGAAGCCCTGATTTGAAATCTTCGGAATAAATAATTTCAAAAATAAAAATCTCAAATAAAAATTTCACGAATAAAAATCAAACTCATATCATCTTCATTTGATTTTGGTTTCAAATCTAAATTTATCAATGGAGAAAGTTGTGATTAATTATTAAAAATTATGTATAAGTTAAAATTTAAAAGCTTATCCATAAAACATGTATCAAAATGTTTATTACTCACTATTTTACTGTGTGAACCGTAAAAATATGCTTCACAGGTTGTGTTTGTTTTAAGGGGCACGTATCTCATTTATATGCATTATTAGCATGTAGTTTTAATATCATTATAACAACACACATTACTCTGCATCTTGTGATAACAAACTTGTGCTGAACAACTAAAAATTCTAGAAAGTGCATAAGATTTACGTAAAAACATTAATACACGAATATTAATGGAAGAGGATAGCCATCATAATAGTTTTGGCTGAGATTCATTACATACAACTAGGTTACAAAGGACAATGAAGAGCTTAACACTAACGCCATAAGGTTATTATAAACAAATTTACAATGCTTTTTAAGTAAAGAAGTAGAAAGTTGTTTTAAATAATATGTACAACTTATGACTTTTTAAAAGGGACCAGCTACTTATGAAATGTAATTTTTTTACCGAAAATTTTGAAATCTTTTACTGAGGACCACATTTCAATTTTAATTCGACATGAATACTTTTCATACTTAGAATCTATCGCAATGATTCTCAACCTTTTTTTTCGTTGTGGTACTCTTTTAACAATTTAAAAATTTGGCGGCACATTAACAGTAAAATAAGCTTCAAAAAATTTTAATTATCTATAATAAATACACCATGTAAAATCGTTATGATGATACTTTTCAATATTAAATAAAATAATATGTACGACAAAGAACAAAATGTTTATTCAGTAATTAATTACAATTTAATTTTAAGAATACATTTAATATGAAATTTGAACTTGATGCTTTTTGATGATCTCTTTTATATTTGGTCCCAGAAGTGTTAATGCCACTCTCATTTCGTCATCTATATTCAAAAGTTTCGATTTTCTTATTTTTAGATTTGTTAATGCTGAAAATATGAGTTCACACAAATAAGATGTAGAAAAAACTGTACAAATGTTTTTAAAGCTATTTTTTGGCTATTATGGAATAATCGCCTCTTATTTTAACCTAAAATGTCTCTTCCTAATGTTTTGAAATTAAATCTCGATTATTACACAGATAAATTAGCTCTTCCTCTTCATTCAAAGTTAACTCATATACAGATGTGTTCATTATGACAGATGAATTACGAACCCATTCAAGTATTTTTATATCTAAATTTGGAAGTAATGAATAACTCTCTCCTCCAGTACTGTCAAATACCCAATAACAATTTTATGAACAGTTCTTTTTCCCCATAAAACGGCCAAATAATTCCATTCCTGAGATTTTTTATTTTTTTCTCAGAGTATAATTAATAAATTTAAAAAAATTTGGTGTGGCACAAGTGGTTGAGAGTCACTGCTGTATCATGTTTTTACTATGTACAATCATATCTCATATGCTCTGTATACAAGCATGTCATATGCATTGTATACAAGCATGTTATATGCTCTGAATACAAACTTGTCATATGACCTTTCTAAAAAATATTGATTCCATATGCGTATGATATTGATTCTATATCATACGCTCTCTGTCAGTGGCGTAGCTAGGTATTCAAAGGCCCTGGTGCAAAAAAAAAAAAACCCTTAGGGAATTGATTGGGTTTTATCAAGTGAATTATTATTAAAAATATTTTAGTATTTTAAATATGCAAAGCTACTTTAGCATCAGTGTTCTGCAGAACATAGGAAAACAAAGCTACATACTACTTATATGTATGTGTATGAGTTTTCTTGTGGGAACTTTAGTGATTACCCAGGTTCGATTTGACACGAAACGATACAAAAAATATCTATGAACAAGAAAATAAAATACAACATTACTATTATGATTTAAAAAAACACACCCCTCCGAACAGAGGCGGATTAAGGTAGTTGGAGGACCCTGACGGTAAGAGTTTTGAGGCCAATGGGCTCAAAAGTCGAAAACTTAAAAAAGGGAAAAGATTCGCTGACCTTAAGATTCGTTTTCTTGTGTGAATTTTACTGATAACCCATCTTCTATTTGACGCGCAATAAACAGGAAATGATACAAAAAATATGCATGATCAAGAAAGTATAGTACCATATTATTATAATTATTTAAAAAGAAAAAGCCCTCCTGTGAAAGAACAGAGGAGGAGGGACAAAATTACATCAGGCTATTGCAAGTACTAGATTGCGAAATACTGAAACAGGAAAATAAACATATTGTTATTAAAATTTAAATGACCGAGAAGAAATAGCTTCTAGTATAGGTTTTTTAAGATGTATGGTATGATTTTTCACGGAACTTGAACATTTATTTTCGAGTAAGAGTTAGAAAAATGAAAAAATAAAAAAATAATATAAACTTCTCAATAAGTAAAGTTCGTAACACTATGCAAACAACGAAAAGAATTTAGCGGAATTCCCTACTAGTTCGAAATTACTTTCAACTGAGTTGCCCCGATTATAGTTATGTTACAACCTTTTATGTATATATTTTAAATGTGGGAGAAATTATTGCAAGTTCGGCTTGACTGGTGGTCAGGGTCCGAGGGCCCCCCTGAGCTTGAGGGCGCCGGGGCACGGCACCGCCTAGCCCATTGGTATCTACGCCACTGCTCTCGGTTCAATCTGATCATAACAATTGCTCTTTATATAGCCATATCGTATGATCTTTGATGACTCTCGATTATATTTATGATAAATCTACCTCTTACATACAAAACGAAATACAATCAAATCATTATAATAATAAACTGATAGATTATTTGTATGCATATCTTTTAGCTGGAATTACAGTTAAAACTGCTTATTAAGAATATTTAAGCTTATTTTCAATAATTTTTCTATTATGGCTACTTATAATTCTTTAATTCAATGTTCATGAACATGCTTGAAGATGATCAAAAAGTTAAGCAAGCCTGCTCTACAAATAGATTAGATTTGCGCATTCTATGTATATTTTTCATTATTGTTAACTTGTGATTAGATTTTTTCAAGCATATTTAACAATAAGGAACATTTTTGCTCAAACTTATCCAAAGGAAAATTTAACTAAAGCGTACTGTATACTTCAACATATTTGTTAAATTATTTTAAATATATGTAAGTTCTGAAATATGACTGTAACTTCTTTTGATATAAGTAGTATTCCGAATATTTAAAAATAAAATAGCGTGTGATGTTACAGGTGTTTAACTAAAATTTCATAAATAGTGTCATAGGAAATGCGTACAAAAATGTGTTGGAAGCAGTAGTGCAGAAATAATTCTCTCACATTTTTAATCTCCTGTGAAAATTAATCTGGGGAAAAAATTGCAACAATTTATTTTTAAAAATTCAATTTAACAAGTAATTAATGTATTGTAAGAAGCAATATTGTAACTGTTCGTAATTGAGTGGCTAATATTCTTTGATAAATATACGTATACCTTATACATTTGGCCGGCGTTGACATTTGGATTCCACACGCATTGCTTAAATGATATTTCGTGTTTTTTATAAATATAGGTACAAAAGAAGTTAAGAGAGTGTTCTTGTGAATAAAATATTTTTCAATTGAAAATCTTGAAACACTTTCTAAAAATATAATTTCTAGAGAAAATAGTGACTCTATGGAGAATATCACCGTAAAAAGGATAAGATATATATAAACAGACTTCTTATATAAGTACATCTTACCACTCACTAAGTTAAGACGACAATATAAGAACCTTTTTACAACACACTTTCTCAATTACTTACTCCAACACACATATACCTCGTTTAACTAAAACCATTATTTACTCTGGATTAGCGGCTCCCTCCCCGTCCTTCAACGAACAATGAACATTCTGACAGCCCCTCCGCTCTTTTCAATTTCTCTCCAGGGATGAAGTGATGAGCGGGCATCAAGTCTGCAAAAATCGAGCATCTGCCGTTGCTACAGCCTCCAGGGAATTATAATGGGATGGAGGCTGCGAATAACAGTTTTCATATCAGATATTTTTAAAGAGAACAAAAAGGGAGGGACTTGTCTAGTTTTATCTCTGCGTTCCATTTGATTTTTCCATCTGTAAATTTTATGAGGTAGGAGAGAGTATTGTTAAGAATGCTGGGGTTTCACGTTACAATTGTAAGGACATTCATTTGTTTCCGCATGAGTAAAAAGCATGGATAATTTTGTAATGTTATGAGAGAGAATGGATTTTAATTATTTAATGAAAAAGCAATCGGTTCGATGAATAGATTACTTTATATATAGGTGGTCTTCAATTTTTTTTCAACTCACGGAAACCCCAGAGTTTGAAGGTGCTTTCGTGGAACCCCTAGAACTGGAAAGTGTTTTTGTAGAACCCCCATTCCATACACACATACTTCGAAGAATCTATCTCAAAATAATATTTAAAGTAGATCAATGTGTTATATTTATGTTATAGGCACTTTATTTTTAAAAAATTGTAATCTAATTTTTTAATAAAATTTACTTATTAATAATATTAATTTGTCATTTAAGTGTCACCTATCCATGTATTAAATTTATTAACTGGGATATATGCTAGTATTTTTTACACAAACTGTTAAAGTCTAGGTTTATTGAGATTACTAGATCGCATTACATATTCTGAGTTTCATTTGCTTTTATACTTTATTTTTGTAGTCACTTACGTTGAGAAATATATTTCCCTTAAACACAATGTTCTGAATGGAATTAAAATATTTATAGCTATGTGGAAATCTCGTGTATTTTGCATGAATTTGCAACCTAAATTTTAGAAGCTGTTCTTGCTTGAATTTTTAGATTTTAACACATCAACTCTGTTGATATGTTGTTCCCTTGCCTTCATTATAGGTGTTGTTTTCCACAAGTGTAAAAAGGTGCATTTTCCATTAGAAAACTATTTAGTTATGCAAGACATTATGCTAATTAGCGAGTATCAAATTATCTCGTGGAACTCGAGATAGTAAACAATAGAATATTCACAATCTAGTAAGAAGTATATATATATATAAATAAAAAAGTTTTAATATTCTTTTATTATATTACTAGCTGTTACCCGCCCGCTTCGCTGGGTATTTCATGATGTTTTATAAATTTTTACTGCATATATATATGTATAAATTATTGATATCTAAGTCCTAGCATTAAGAATTCGATTGAATTGAAAAATATACTTATACCTGTAACTGTCACCTGTTGATAAAAAAAAAGGGCTGAACTCATCTAATTTGTATTTTCTAAAAATCTCTAAAATTGAAGCATAGAATGATGTTTGCTCTTTCGTAACTCAAAAACCAAGTGGATTCCCGCAAAACCAATTTTCGGTGGATCTCTACTCCGTAAATTGAACATGCAAGCCAAATTTCAAGTCTAAATCTAACAGAAAAAAGCGAAAGTTTTACTATAAATATCCCCGTAATCCCGTTGAGAGCCGTTTTCCAAAATTACCGCTCTTAGCGGATTTCAGTTCAACAAAAGAAAAATGCAAACTAAATTTCATTATTATAGTCCTTGTAGCTCGAAAAAAGTAATTTTTTTGTCAATACGTCCCAGTAACCCCCTGCAACCCCCCAGAACTTGATTTGCTTAAAATTTATCCTTAGTGGATCCATATTCAACAAAAGAAACATGCTTAACAAATTTCAAGTATATGGGTCTAACAATTAAAAACAGGAATTTTTTTCTGTAACTCCTCTTGACCCCTCGCAAACATCTTTAGGGGTCAATTTTCATTTTACTCTTTGTTAGAGGAACTCTATTTCATGAAAGGAACATGCCTACCAATTTTCAAGCAGGATAATCAAGTAGTTTAAAAATGGAAATATTTATCGATTACGCCTCTTAATCTCCCGAAATTAAACTTGGTAGTTGATATTCGTGAAACCCATTTTGTAGCGGTTCTCTACTTTACGAAAGGAATCTGCTTATCAAATTTCAAGACTGTACGTCTAACAGTTTAAAAATGGGGATAATTGTCTATAACGCCACTTGAGCCCCCGCAATGCCACTTCTGGGTCCGTTTTCACAAAACCCATTTTGTAAGGGAATTGCACTCTATGAAAGGAATCTGCTTGGCAAAATTTGAAGACTGCGCGTCCAATTAATTAAAAATACAAAAAAATTATCAATAACGCCCCTTGAACCCCCGCAACACCACCTAGGGGTCGATTTTCACAAAACACATTTTGCAGTGTATTTCTATCCTATGAGAGGAATCTGCTCACCAAATTTCAAGACTATGAGTCTAATAGTTTAAAAAAAGAAATAATTATTTATATCTGCCCTTAACCCCCCGCAACACCCCTTGGGGGTCAATTTTCTCCAAACCCGTTTTGTAGCGGATATTTACTCCATGAAAGAAACATTCCTACCAATTTTCAAGCAGGTAGGTCAAATAGTTTAAAAACGAAAATATTTATCTCTTACGCCACTTATTCCCCTGCAACGCCACTTAGAGGTCTGTTTTCACAAAACCTTCTTATAGCTGATCTCTACTCTATGAAAGAAACCTCTTTATCAAATATAAAGACTGTGCGTCTAATAGTTTAAAATGGAAATAATTATCTATAACGCCCCTTAAGTCCCCTCAACGCCACTTGGGGGCAATTTTCACGAAACCCATTTTTAGCGTATCTCTACCCTATGAGAGGAATCTGCTTACTAAGTTTCAAGACTGTACGTCTAATAACTTAAAAATAGGAATTTATAACGCGCCTTAAACCCCCCGCCCCCGCAACACCCCTTGGGGGTCAATTTTCCCAAAACCCATTTTGTAGCGGATATTTACTCCAGGAAAGAAACTTACCTACCAATTTTCAAGCAGGTATGTGAAGTAGTTTAAAAACGAATATATTTATCTATTACGCCCCTTAATCCCCCGCAACGCCACTTAGAAGTCTGTTTTTACAAAACCCGTTTTGTAACTGATCATTATTCTACGAAAGGAATCTATATATCAAATTTAAAGACAGTGCGTCAAATAGTTTAAAAATGGAAATAATTATCTATAACGCCCTCTAAGCCCCTGCAACGCCACTTGGGGGTCGATTTTCAGCAAACTCATTTTGTAGCGGATCTCTACTCTCTGAAAGGAATCCGCTTACCCAATTTCAAGATTGTACATCAAGTAGTTTAAACATGGAAACAATTATTATTAAAGCCCTTAACCCCCCGTAACGCCCCTTGCGTTTCGAATTTCGGAAAATCCTTTCTTAGCTGATGTCTACTCTATCAAAGGAACATGTCTACCAAATTTCAAGTCTGTAGGTTGAATAGTTCCAGAGATTTCGTGATTAGTCAGTCAGTCAGTCAGTGAGTGAGTCGCTTTTCTCCTTTATATATAGATAATAAAAGTTTAAAAAGTGTTGCAAAATAAAGTTATTATTCATAAATAAAATTTTCAGTTTTTTGAATGAGGGGATGAGCTTTAGATATTTGTAACCATATAAGTTTCATAGAGAACGTGAATCCATTTTGCATACATTTTTATTTCTTCTCAGTTTTTTTGTTGTGACACGTGGAACTGGGTATGCCTTTTGGAACCCCAGAGTTCCGTGGAACACAGTTTGAAGACCACTGTCTTATATAAAAGGTATGGCTTTGTTGTACATCAAGGGAGGGTAATTGTTTTGGCTTGAGAGTCACATTGTGTAAATACAGTAATACCTCGACTTATGCGAATCCAGAGCTGAGTGGCAACACTAGGCAACAAAAAAAAACTTTTTGTCTGTTTCCTAGTTTTAAATAGCCTATTCTTACTAATTTTTGGTTGAAAAAAGCGAATACGTACATGAAATTTATTTATTAGCTCTTGTTTTTAAGATATATAACAGCCCATCCATCAGTTTATTGGTGTTGTTGTTACTGATGCCACCTGTCTGACGCAGTCAGGTCGGGGTTCACGAAATTCATTATGGCATTGGGCTGATTGTACACCTGTTGTTAGCCGTAGCTTTGAGCACCATGCAAGTGACAGTACGATTTGGCTCGTTTCCACACCAATTTTGAGGGAGAACACCCTGGTAGTGGACAGGGGCCTCCCACCTCTCTTCCCCTTCCACCAACCTAACGAGAGGACTTGCGGCTCGACGGCTATTTAAAGTACCCTCATGCTGCGAAGGCACTATACATTTACAAACATCCATGCCTTCTCCGGGATTCGAACCCAGGCGCTACGGCACAGCAGTCAGCGTCTCTAACCACTATACCGGATGGTATTGGTAAATATGAAGAAAAAACATTACTAACTAATACATACAATACAATAAGTCATGTTTCAAGAAACCATGGATCAAAAATCAGTAGTATTTTTTAGTTTATTTCCTGTGAACATTTCCTTTTGAATTGCCTCTTGTATATCGAAACCCGAGTATCCCTTATAGCTGTCCAACAGTAGTTTGCGAGCATTGATTCAACCCGACGACCCTGATATGCACGTTCAACTGCTGTGATATCTTGATGAAACCTTTCACCGTATCCACATAGCTTACAGTTCCATAGTTTTTCGGGGGGGGGGGATCAAGGTGGGAATGTAAAAAATGGATCTTTAGAGACGTATTGCATCCTGGGTCATGAAAATTTTGTAGGAGTTCTTTAACCAACTGTTGATAGTTCTCATCCTTTTTGCTGTCTAAAAATCCTTATACCACACTTATCTTTGAGAACTAAATATAGTTGAATTGATATACCTTTAATTGTAAGACGAAAAACAGTGAATATCACTTGAATCTTGCAATATTGCTTGTTCTTTGTTCTACTGATGCTCTAGGTTAGACTCAAAACACACCTGAAGAAAGGTGGCGTGGTTACACGCCTTTCGTTGAAGTAAAAATCGATCCTGAGGCAGGAGCTTCCATCTATCCGCTCAAATGAACATCAAAAAGATTATACACAGAAAGTAAAGATGAGTAAAAATACAGCAATTTATGAATAACGAGTTCTGTTTCTTGAAAACAAGAGCTAATCTGAAGTTTAAATGATGATTTTCGTGTTTAGCACACCAAAATACTTCATAATAAACTATTTTTGAGCCCCAAACAATTTTGATGTTGACTAATGTTATCAAATCTCGTCCATTCGTCTTTTGTTTGAGGGGGTGGGATGAGAAACTGGTAATGTGATTGAAGAAGTTGCCAATCTTGAAAGGCAAATAAATTCAGAAGTGGATAGTGTGACGTTCAAGAACTTCTGGATTCCCACAATCAAGAGATGACAATTGATGAGCTCATACAAATGCATGAGCAAGAGCAAGACATTGAAGAACTGGAGTCTTTAGATCCAATTCAATAAGAAGATCGAATGACAATTGGGAATTTGAGAGAATACCTCAGTTTAATTGAAAAAGGGTTACAAATTTCAGAAAATTTAAACTCCAATGAAGGGCTTATTTTTTCAACCAAACAAGGAATGAAAAGGTTACTAGCATGCTACAAGGAAATTTTGGGGGAGAAAAAAGTCTTAGAGGGCCGGCAGACTACTTTATTAGATTTTATGAAACTTTCTACATCACAATATAACTTCATTTTCGATTTTGCATTTGTATAATCTAAGATTTTGTTAAGCATTTTTTTTCTAAACTATTATTTTCTTTCGTCTCCACGCCCGACCAAAATAACTTATATGTATTTGTATGCGAAACTATACCCCGACTTACGCGAATTCGACTTACACTGTTATCACTCAGTCCCACCTATCGAGTAAGTTTGAGATATTACAGTGTAGGATATACCGGAAGGAGGCACCTTTTTAAAAGGATTTCATTCATTCATTAAATTTGCATCTTAGAAAAGGTATAAATTGCATCACGATAGTCAATAAGTATAAGTTAAATAAAATAAAGGCAGTTTTATTCAATTTATTTACTGTGTTCCTTCTCATTCTGGAACACTCTCATTCTGGCAGTGGTATCTGTATTAAGTCCCAAAACTATTCCAGTCACATTAAACTGAGAAACTCTGATGGTTGCTCTGTCTTTTGCAGTGAACTCATTGCTATTGATATAGGCCTTAAAGAGGCACTCTCAATTCCTGGTTAGAACAGCATCTAGATTTTATCTGACAGTTGTAGTGCCATCCAATATTTTTCTAACTGGCATAATGTGAGTGATAACACAGGAGTGGCAATTTTGGAGAAATTAAAACGCCTTTCATATTTTCGCGAGATCCATCTTCAACGGGTTCCTTCGCACGTTAACATCGCGGGCAATGAGATTGCTGATGCCCTAGCAAAAGATGGCACAGCTCAACCCTCTAGGAACTCGACCCCTCTCACCTATTTAGAACTATACTCCACCTATGTTAACAACAAGCTATCACTGGTATGAAGCTAAACGCCCTGTGTGTGTGTGTGTGTGTGTGTGTGTGTGTGTGTGTGTGTGTGTGTGTGTGTGTGTGTGTGTGTGTGTGTGTGTGTGTGTGTGTGTGTGTGTGTGTGTGTGTGTGTGTGTGTGTGTGTGTGTGTGTGTGTGTGTGTGTGGTGGTTCTCTTTCTCTTCAATGCAGCAGGCAGTGACTAACTATTTTATCTCATTTCTGGAGTGGCCACCTCCGAACTTTGACTTTTAAAGACAAAGTTTTTCCTACTTGTGTTAGGTGTTCTGCCTGCCAGGCATCTCCAAAACACATTCTTGACTGCCTGGGGCTTACAGAACAAGATCTGTATGAAGGCCCTCTGATGGTGTTGGACTTTTTGAGAGGGAATGAAATCATGGACTTAGTCCAGCTTGGATATACATGGAGATGAGCAACAACAACAACACTGTGCTAATTTCATGTCTATAGCTGCACACAATGGTATTTAATTTTAGAATCAGTTTAAGGTGTCCGACTACCCTAAAATTGTGAATTTTGCCAAAAATTGTGACAAATGTTTTTATGATTATAGGCCATCTTATTAGCTTTATAAAAATAACACGTTTATCAATTTCCGTTCACTAGAACAAAAACTACTAGTGTTTTAGTAAAAGCAGATGCCATTCCTTTAAGCAAGATGTCACACTTTAAAACGTGTTTTACTCGAAATGTGATTTTTTAAAAATAATCAAACGGGGTCAGCGATTGCTAAAAAGTTTTGAGAATAATTAACTGAAAGTTTTTGTGTAAGTTCTGAATAATAGTAGAAGTAATTTAACTTTCAGATTGATCAATCACTGTTTTATTACAAAATTTACAGTCCCTTATGTGAATATAATCACTGTTTTTCAAGCCATTTCTATAGTAACTGAGATAAAGTGCTCTAGTTTTTGTAAAAAAGAAAATATCTCTTATCCTGAAAGCCATTTTAAAAATGAATAATATAGCAACACATTAGATTGAAAAATTGAAAATTTGTTCATAAACCTTTGGTACAGAATGGACCGCGTTTATGTTATTTTTTGTCAATTTTTACCAATTTTTGTTATAAAAATTTCTTTTTCTCTTCTTAATTTTAGCATATTTTTCTTTAAATGTACTAAGAAAATCTAAAAACAACAAAAAAATCCACATATCTCCATTTTTTTTTAAAAAAAGTTGTCACAACCGGTCGGATACCTTAATGAGATACACACAAATGTACTCTCTCTCTCTTACACACACACACACTTTTCTTCAATTATTTTAGATCAGGAGTGAAATTACTTACTGATATTTTCATCCCAGCCTGTTGTTTACTGTTAGTCAACTTGCATCATTATTTAATCTTGTTGATCTTCACGTAAGAAAAACTTGGCTCACAAATATTTCTTGACCCAAATATAGAAAACATTTTCTGTCTGGTTTCCTGACTGTCTTGGCGGGTCTCATGTGTCCCGTGCGCCGCTATTTACCCACTCCTGTTATGCAACCCTCTACTTTACAGATCCTTTAGTTAAAGCCTCATATCTTATAACTTTGAAAACCTTACCTTTTAATTTTGAATTCTTGATAGGTATTTTTATAAATTGATTATATTTCACATAAAAATATTGTTTTAACATTACATACACTTATAATGAGATTATTCGTATAACGAGTTAACAGAACAAAAGTACAATTCACTTTGTTTAATCCTTGTCAATGAAATGTTTTCATTTCATATAATAAACGTGATAAAAATAACGCCATTCCCCTGCAAGTTTTAATTTTTTTTCATGATTTAAAAATATAATTCTGTTAATAAAAAGTACTTATAGGGTAGTTTTTGCTTAAAAATATTTCATACTCAACGTCATGGTAAGAAATATTATGAAATTTATAAGTGTTCTTATCATATATTTATATATATGGAACTTATATTCTGGTTTGTTGATCTTGGTTATATCAAATCCCTTATTTATTCATTTTTTGTTTTGTAGGATATTTACTTTGTTTATCTTTATTTTATTATACTATATACAATCGGACCCCAATTTACTGAACCTCTATTTAACGAATTTCGTGATTTAACGAATTTTTTATTTAACGAATAATAAACCCCAATTTAACAAATTTCTTCAACAGCCGATTTTTTTTAATTGATTTGTATTACAAAAAAAATTAAGATTTTTTTCCAAATGACGTATTTGTTTTGTCCAGAACAGAAACCCCCCCCCCCCTCAGGGGCTCACCTTCTTTAGGTGAGTGTGACACGAGTGTCACAATCCCGAGGTACCCTAGTGATCTTTTCCTTTTCCCACGGGGTTTACCGTCTTTGGTAAACACAGGCTTCATGAACCCGGGTACCCTAGTGATCCTTCTCTATTTTCGACCCTCTTTCTTGTCATTCAATTCATTCTTTCTTTCTCTTCCCGTCTAGACCACAGATATTAAAACAAATGTTTGGCGCAGTATAGCCGAAATCGGCTCTTGCGCCAATAAACCCCAAAATCAATCAATCAACCAGAACAGAAAAAAGATTTTTCTTGTAAGCAGCAAATTTCAACGGGAAATGATGTAAACCATTATTAGACTCGTCAGGTGAAGATGAGTCATGAGTGTAACCCATCGCGTAAGTTTTGAAAAGGACAGGAAATTCCTTTCTATTCTCATCCCATTTGCAACAAAGGAGATATTTTAAGAATTCAACAATTATATTACATTTGATGACGGACTGCCTATCTTTGCAACTGAAGTTGAGGAAATGAATATCGATTCTGATGCAGTAATTGATAATGAGACTTCTATCAATACTGTGGCATTTTCTTAAGCTTTGCATTGTTTGTAAACTGGGAAAACGTACCTCAATGCAAAAAATATATGACGCAGTATTTTCTTCGCTGTATAAAGTCAAAAAAGAGCTCTTTTGAGTCTGGAATCAAAAAGATTGTGGAACATCTATCAGTATTTTGAATTAACTGGAATGTAATAATTCGGTAAATGTATTTTTAGCTGTTGAATAAAATGTGTGTAATTTATAACGACAGATATTTTTTATGTAGTTGCTTGATATAGAATTTTCAAAAGTGGAAGAAATTAGTATATGTTTGTTCCCATTATAAAACGATAATCCCAATTTATCGAACAAAATGTTCAGTTCCAATGAATTCGTTAAATCGAGGTCTGACTGTATGTATACATTATAAGAGTTGTCATTAATATAAATTTCCCCTTAGTAGTTGTTACTATTAATTCAAGTGAAGAGCATTTTAATATATTTAAAACCACATTACAATTATTCGTAAGTTTGGAAAAGTGTTAAACGAAGTATATTTCCTAAGCAAATATTAGCTTGAATTGTTAGAATTTTTTGCACTCTTCATTTTGCATAGTATCTCAAGAAGAAGAGAAATGGAAATCGTGAAACTCCTCCTTTCCTATTTCAGTCAAAAACGAATGTTTTCTTGAACGACTTTCTATAATCTTTTCTTTAGGAAGGACTTGAATATTTTTTTTTTAATTCAGTAATACTTTTTAATGACTTTGAGTGAAGGAGATATACTTCTCGATTATGAATTTTTAGGATTGTGGCATTTTTCTTATGCCTAAATTTTCCCTATTATATATTTCTAACTTGATAAGTTTTCAAAAACATCAAAATTCAAAATTACACGAAATATTTTTCACTGGAATTTACAAAATTCCTAAAACAATACACAAATCTGTAATACCTATGTACTGCAAATATCAAAAGTAACTTTCGGAAAATTTCCACAAATAACATTTGCATTTATTTCCCTTAAAATTTTCAGGCATCCATTTATTTCCTATTTCTGAACGAATGTAAAAAAATTCCTTGCGTGCTTGAAACTATACCTTAAAAAGAGTTTTAAAATATTTTACACAGACGAAACATTTGTATTCTTAAGTATGACAATGGTTGGGCAAAACTTCCACTTCAGCTTAGCATTTTTGTTTTTTATGAAGTCTTAACCTTTTAGTTTTAGACAAACATTGCATTCAAACAATGCTCGAAGTCAATGGCACACACAGGAATTTTTCAAGTGGAAAAATTCCTGTGAACTGTTCCATTATCGTACCATACCTCAGTAAGCCGCCAAACATATTCTTTTGATTTTGTCGATTACCAGGAACAAAACATAGTAAATAATGAATTATTGAATAAACAATCAGCATGATGATGATGATATCGTATCCATGACGAGACCAAATCAGACAGTACCATGGGCCCAAATGGCTGTTCTGGCAATCTGTGCAATTTTGTCCACATAGAGGTTTGTTGACGAGAAAGGGACTCCTATTCCTTGTAGAGCAGTAAGAAAAACTGGACAATCAAAAATATGAGCAGGTGTCAGCTCAATATCTAAACAGTTCTCACAATTCCTATAAGTTCTTGCTACCATCCCTATCAAACTTCATTGCTCTGTGATGACTTTTTAGCCTAGCAAGAGTCTTTGTTATACGGCAGTCTCCACTTATATTACAGATTTGATGCTTTTCAGGAATTGACTTCTCTCTCAATTTGAATTTGTGACAACATTTGCGTCTAAAAAAGTAACGTTGACAAAGTTATCATTATTAAGATTTCTAGCAAATAATTAGCATAAATTAATGAAATGAATTATTAGTAACAAATACCTGCTTAAATTTTACGTACTATATACATAGAATTGTGATCAGTCAAAAAAAAAAAAGCAAGGACATGCGCCACCCCCGTCTTGCGTGCGCCACTGTTCAAGGCTATTGAAAATCTCATAATTCTGAACCACTATCAAAAGAAATAGATCATGACAAGTTTTCTTAAAATCGATTTTAGAATTCACAATCATTCGACTGATAAGCCACAATTGTGTCGCCAAATTAAATTTAAAATAATTTCTCACACATACAACAAAAGAAGCTTTAGACTGCTTAAATTTGTCATTATTGTTCAAGGTCGAGAGTTTTTCTTTAAATCATGCATATTTATTTTACCATTTAATTATTTAACAGAAAAATGGGGGTTTTTTATTAATTTCTTAGACTGATACAGAAAAAATGGATTATTTTTTTATGTATGGGAAATT
>BMAO01036135.1:0-38941 GCA_019973975.1 Trichonephila clavata
ATATGTGTTTTTCGTTTAGTATATAAATAAGGTATCTTCTCGGAGGGTCGGTTCACAGCTCGAAACACTTTGGGTGAATTCGGTTCTCCCGAGTAAGTAAGTAAAATAGACTAGTATTAATAAGTTAATAAATATTGTGACGATTAATCAGAAGTGGATTAATTTATTAGTTAAGTGTACCAGTTCGAGTAAAGAGTGATACGGGATAAGTATAGATGCTAACAAAGTAAGAATACTGTATTAGTAAAGCAAAGGACAAAGTCAAGTTAAATCTTGTAATTAAGTGCAAAAAAAATGAAATATGTAGAACTGTACAGTTAATTCTACCAATATTGCAACAATTTGTCTATGTAAGGATAATAATCGAAAAGTATAACGTATAAAAGGATAAGCGTTAAGTTCAAAGATAAGTCTTATGCCTCTAACCAAACATACAAGACTGAGAAAATATAATAAATAATAATCACAATTAACAGATCAGGTTAGGAAATAGAAAAGGAACTTTCACATTTACAATACTTAAATAAATTCTACAACTTCCCTGTACAAAAGGAGAAATAAAGATGTTTTGCAATAGTCAGACAGTATAGAAATATGACATTACATTATAATCCTGCAACCTATAAATCTGAAGGCGGGGACAAGAGAAATCGGCACATCTATTTGATGTTCAAGAGAAGAACAAGTAGAAAAAAAATAGAGGACAATATATGTACTATATACATTGCAGACACACTTCTCGGAATTCAGTTATTCTTTACAAAGTGAGGAAAATATAAAATATAACCAAGTCAAGAAGCAAAAAAGAACGGCCCTACAATAGTGGTGTCTCAAGATTTCTTTTATGAATTCACAGAATGAGTCTGGAACTCTTAATTCCTAAATTTGAAACAGTTTTAAAATCATTCAATGTGGTGCATTTTATTTATTATTTCTGGCACTAAGCCAGATATCAACAACTTCTTAAATAGGTTGAGCAATGCGAAAAGCTTTGTTAAAATGGCTGCAAAATGTGTAGTTGTCAGCGTCTCCGATCGATGTGCAAAATTAATTAAGGTTAATTTTGAGGTTACAATATATTATGTCCATTGCCTATCTAAATAAAACGGGAATGTATTGTGGTTAGCTTAAAATTAGGGTAAGCTATTCAGTTCAGTTAATATTGTCCCCTTCTAGAAATTTGTCGAAAAGATGAACTCAATGCACACGAGCACTGTTATCCATAAAAAAAAGAAATCAGGTTCAGCCTCACCCCAGAGAAGGCAAACATAGGGCTCTAACCTTATTTCATTCTCACACTCCTCAGTAATTGCACGGTTTCAAATAATGAAGCAAATCTATATGCTTGTTCAACATGTTGTCTATTTTGACCTTGAAGTCTCTGCTGATATACCTGACTTTTTCTGGGATGTTAAAGGACATGTAGAGAGTTCCTGATTCTTCCCAGATGAATGAACGCTGGGTGTCAGTGGTTAGGTTGAATTCAGTTTCATCAATAAGTAGAACAATACCCAGCTGATTCTTGCTAAAATTTTGATGTTCACGAAGAACAGGATATCTCCTGCTTCACTCGTGTAGCTTTCCGGATACAATAATGCTTTAAACTTGAGTTCCTGTGGGCACTTGAAGCTCACGTATGTCCGAGAAACTATGGCACTCGCCTTACACCTCATGCAGTGCACAAAAGTCAATATTCATTCGTTGTGATAGTTACAGTCGACATCGTCTGGGCCTTCTCTTAGCAGATCCAGTCTCATTAAACTGTCTTTATGAATAATACGAAACTATTAGTGTTGCATTAAACTTTTTAGCAATCAGCTCTTGAGACTGCTCTAGCTCAAATCTCGTACCATGTTCCCCCATATTTCATTATCCAAAAGTTGATAGTTGCTCATTTTTACTACTTTCTTTTACATTTTTTTCCCGCCAAATGTTGCAAAACACCAAAAAAGATGTCAAGGTGAAGGAAGGGTGGAAACTGGCAAGTGGTAAAATATTTTCTTCTTTCCCTTACATGCACATGTATAGTAATACAAAAAAGACTAAACAAATAATATGAAAAAAAATTAAGTCAATTCCTACTTAGGTCAACAAAGAAAAATTTTACTTTAGTTACTTTTTATTAAAAAATTATTATTAATATAAATATGTATATACATATGACAGACTCACAATATTAAGTAGCAAAATAGAAAGCAATTTACCTTTCTATATATAGTGTTGGACTATTACTTTCGTTTGTTACTATTTATTCATTCATAAATCACATTCTCAGAAATTAGGCCACCCCAGGTAGGATTCCAACCCTCAACCTTTGGATCAAAATTCCAACGCACTATCCATTGCGCTACAGGAGCACCACGAACGATTTTAGTTTTTATATATGGATTTGAACAATTAATTTTGTTTGTTACTATTTATTCAATAATTAAGTTTAACTAATGAAATAATGCTTGAAAAAACTGTGTTAACATTAAGTGTCATGCACTACAAGTTTCAAAAAATGTATTTGAACTTGAATGGATGAATAGAAAGTATTTCCTTAACGACTGAAAATTTGAACAAGATATATATATATAGAGAGAAAGTGTGTGTGTGTGTGTAAACTGTGATAGAAGGAATTGAAAAATGTGCATCTTGTTTTAAAGCATTATTTTTACTTTTAGGTATTTTCGAGAAATTTGGCTAAATAAACAATTTATCTTGTTTTTTTCTTTCTTCCCCTCTCAGTATACTTTTTAAATCATTTTGCAAGTCCTAGAAACGAAAGATGTAAAGTTAACTACTAATTTTTCTTCTGAAATTTGTTGTTTTAAAGATAAATTATTACCTGATGTAAAACTGCAAAGATAATTCTGATTCTCTCTTCTTGGAAAGTAATTTAGATTTCCATATTTGAGGTTATAGTTAACCTAGAATAAGCTATTTACGATACTCAATAGATAGTGAGAAAATGGGGGAAAAAAGGAAAAAGAAAAAATATTTTTTCGTGATGTCATTTCTAAGACGAAAAAGGCTTTTTAGTTAAAAGTATATTTGGTACGTTTTTTACTTAAAATAACCAAAGAGAAGCATTAAAAAAGCACACAAGTTGCAGATTTTTGAAAACAGCATCACAATTTAAAAATATGTGACTGGTTTTTGTAACTAGATATCATAAGTACAAGTATTTTAAATAAAAATATCCAGTGTTTAACATAATTTATATTGCCAAACAAAATGAGTTAACAAAGGGTATTCTTTCTCGTTGTATGTTTTGCAAATTCACAGATGATATAGTAAAGTCAGTTCTTGTATTTTTAAATTGATCAATGACAACTTTTTAACTCCATAATGGTCATGTTCAATATTAATTTTTTTTATATTTATGGTCTTTATATTATCAAAATAAAAAGATTTAAGGCATTATAAGTCTGTAAAAAATTAATTTATCTTTATTGTTCTGTTGAAAAGGGCTATATCTTAATTTATAGTCCCAATCATTTGGAATAAATTTATTTTCATGATACATGTAGTTATACAATATATCCACTTTTGATTTCATCTACATTTTGCTTTGCTTCAGGTTAAAATATTAGCCTTCTTATAGATGGTGTTTATCATATTACACAATAATTATTTGTTATAATATAGTTGATAGTTGTTATACAGTACAGTGTTAGTCATTAAAATTTTTATTTGTATATTTAATATCATATATTCAGGAAAGACCTAAATAATTTTCATGGTATTAATCTAACTTAATTTCTTAGATCTAATTATTATAAATCAGTTTTATTATGCAGCTATTATATATATGTTATTTAATTATGAGCAACTAACATCCTAATGTTATGAATCTTAGAGACATGTATAATATATTGTTACTAATTCTTTAATTGGTTAATAACTTATATTGCGTTCATAAGACCACGTTCCAAAATAAGTGAAACTACGTTAAATTGATCTTCTTGGAAAGGATTTTGAGAAAATGCAGCTAATAACATGGGATGCAGTTGTTAGTGATGTATTGCAGATGCAAGACGGAAAGAGAGTTTCTGATGCTTCATTCAAGTATTGAGTCTCATGTGTTGTCTTACATTCTGATTATCTGGAATCTTTAAGCCTTAAAGATACTCTAAGACTAAGAATGACTGATTCATAATCTGGTTTCTTGGATCTAAGTTGTGAATTAATTATATAATAACATTTATGTAGCATATTTACTCAGTTTGGGATCGAGTTTTCTAAGAATTTTGATCTAGTTACTGATTGAAGTCTCATAAGGAATGGACATGTATTGGAAGCTTTACTTTTTATCAAATATATTAAAGGTTTACATATTAAATACACCATAAGTATCTCGAAGGCGTAACACAAGATACATACATTCTATAATTAGTTCTTGGAGTTGATTATTTAATAATTGTTCTAGTTGGGTAGATTGCGTAAGTAAAAAGAAAGCTTAAATCTGTTACAGTCTTTTATTTGCACTTCAATGTTGAAATAAGGATCTCATTTAAGAAAATATATTGTCAGTGTTTATTGTTCTTACAATTTGAAATGGGAATTGATGTTAAAGTTTAACCCCTTCCCGGTTTTCCTCCAGCTGCACTTGGGCAGGCGAAACATACCATCCTAGCTCTTTCCGAATGTAGCTTGGGGGATATAAAAATTTACACTGTGCAATCGGTCTTTACCGAATTATTTCACATATGCTTTTTATGGTTTCGAATAATTGAAAGGTACCACACTTGGAGGAATTTTCTGCAAAAAGAGGTCATCCTGCTGCTAACACCCCCCTCCCCCATTCACGCTTGTCTGAAAGACATTTTGTTGACTACATTTCCCCAACAGAGAAGAAAACTAATCCAACACGACAGTGTATTATTTGCTGCTCAAAGAGAGACAGTAAAGGAAAGAAGAGAAATCAGATTCTACTGTCAAAATTGCGATGTTGGGTTACGTGCTGTAGCGTGTTTTCGAATTTATCATACAAGATCAAATTTTGATTAATTAATTCATAATTATTTATGTAAATGCAAAAGATGTAAATAAAATTTGAAATTCAAGATAAAAGCTAGGTATTCTAAGTTTTATATTTACAGGTAAATTACTCGTTTATTAAAATAGACTTTTTTTTGCATTAATTTTTAGGAAATTATGTGTGCGAATAGTGCAGTTATGTTTAAAAAGATCTGCATATTTGAAAATATGCATAAAAATTTGACATTTTTTTATCCCTAATCCAGAAATAAAATGAAGCTAGAAGGAGTTAAATCAGAGGTTCTCTCTCCCAAACGTTTTTGTCTCATAGACCCCTTGCCATGTTTTTCGGTTTTGGGTAGACTCCTACTTACCTAATGATGAATTTTTGCAAATTTATCAACTTAAATGTCTTTTTGACAGCTGGTATAGAACTATACTTATTTTTAAAATATTTAAATTTCTAACTGTAGTGATGTATAGTGTTTAACACCTAAGACACACATGTTAATTAATTAAATTAAAATTATAATTAATACTTAAAATAACTGTTATATAAAGTAAATAAGCAGCAAACAAATGTTTTTAATGGGAGAGATGAATCTGGTGCTTCTAAAGTTGCTGATATCCGTTTCTAATTTTTTTTCTGTAAGATCTTCTTAGTGCCTATTTCGATCATATTTACTCTTGTAATAGGACATTTGTTTTGTTTTTTTCAATAAGACCATATTAATTAATTGCCTAATGCAGTATTACCAGTTGCGCACACAAGAGAGATGTCCTGGGGGTCTGGATACCCCCAAAGCCCTTGAGTTTTTTTTCGATTGATGTGATAATCCTATATATATATATAACGTAAAATTTAATTAAGTACTTGTAATTAACAATTTATTTTATTAATTAATGTTAATTATTAATTCAATAATTTGTTTTTTTACTGGTGTTTGTTAACAAAATCAGAAGAATCAATTAGTGTTGTCTTGAGGTATGATACGAGTTGGGGGACTTTCGACCATGGATACCAACCACCCTTGAAAAGTTTTGTGTGCGCTACTGAGCATTACCATATATAGTCAAAGCATTCTGAAACCTAGTTTCAAAATCTGCATAAAGGGCATTTAAATGTTGAACGTAGGTCATAAAACATTCTTTTCCTGGCAGATTGTGTGTGACAAATTGAGAAACTTGGAAAAGAAAAAAAAATCGGGACGTTCAATATTATACTCCTTAGCTTAAGTATAGCAAGAAACGCCGAAAAGATGGTCCTTGTAACTGCAAATTAACTTCATTAAAATTAATAAGTAAATCTATTAAACAAGTAAATCTGGTTTCCACTTGATTAAACTTTCTTTTAAAATTTAAGTCATGATCTGGCTTAATGAGAGTCACTATCGTAGAACCCCGTTTACAACTCATGGACCCCCAAATTATTTTTTCGCTGACGTGGACCCCCTGCATGCTGTCATAGACCCCTGGGGGTCTATATAGACCATTTTGGGGGAATCACTGAGTTAAATGCTAGTTGCATTTGGGAATACATCATTCGTGAACATCTGAATAGTCTGTTTATAGTCTAATACCCATTCTGATTGACGTTTGAGAAATTCCTTTTTTTCACCTTTGTATTTTTAGTCTGAAATGGATTCAGCTACGATTCTCCTAAAAGCACACGACACAAAATTTCCCATCGTTTTGTTTTTGAGGAAGCACATTCAATATGAGAGGCTCAGCTAAATATATCATGCACATTAAATATGTTAGGCTCAGATTTCTCTCGTTGGAAGGGTGTCGAAGTTTAAAAAGTAGGTGTTATCCATTTTAGTTGATCAAGATTCAAAATCCCGTTCATCGTCAATTATTATGTAAAACTAATAAATAGTGTGGAGTGAAAAACATTAAAATGGATAAAAGTTCCAAAAATCAAAGATTCGTTACTTTAATGGAGATTAAAAAAACTCTGAGACTAACATTTATATAATTATTTTCATACCCACAATTAATGGAATTTTTATGGAAATAGTAAATATTAAAGCTTGGAATAATTTTACTCTAAAATTATACTTGAATTGGAGTACTTTTTTATAATGAGAAAAAATTTTAAAGAAAGGCAAAAGGTTTTATACCCTAAGTTAATAAACAACTCTCCATGCTGGAAAAATATATTTTGAACATAATTTTTTTCTTATACATATTACTCTAATCTTTTTCAAATTCAGTGAAACAAAATTTTGATAATTAAATAAAATAACAACCAATACCTATAAATTTATTGGATTTTTTTTTAAAATTAGAAAGTTTTTTTTTTCTTTGATGAACTTGCATATTGGCAATTAAGCTTTTGCAGACGCGACAGGTCCCCAAAAGTGAGATCTATTCCATGGTGGTACCATATAGTGGTGGTTCTCGCTGCTAAACTTTGACTTTCGAATTAATTTTGATTCAAGATCTCGTCGGATGCTAAATATTAAGGTTATTTAATTTTACTGAGAGTGCCAGAGCCAAATTCGATACTCAAAGGATCTTTTACATCTCACATAATCATATGACATGTGTGCCTACGATTTTTGCAACTGGAAAATCTGTCTACTCCAGCCGGGGCCGAACCCCCAATTTTAGGCTTACGAAACGGGCACGCTCAGTGCCGGTTTATCTATTGGTCCCTTGGGGTGGGCGCCCATGCACCCGGGGTTCGAGGGGTCTAGAAGGACCCGGAAAAGCGTGACTTGACCCCTTTTTTCTGGTAGTAAATTTCGGTCCTCCAGTGCCAAGGGGACCTTTAGTTCTACGCCCTGGCCCGAAATGAGTTTAAATGGGCCCTTTGCACGCTACATATAAGCCACCGTAGCCAACTCGACCGTTGTGGAATGTAAAATTGATCGAGTGAGAGTTTATATTAACGTCTCACTGTAAAGTAACATAAGAGCTATTGGCGTCAGTAAGTGAGTGAATATTTACGTCGCACTGTTTTGCTACACTAGGGCTCAAATTTTTGAACCATAGTTAAGTGACGAGGACGACACCTGAGCTGGCATCCCCATCTCCTTACTACCACACAACACCAACAAGAGGTCATTTGATCTCTCGACAGATTTAATGTGCATCGCTCCCCTACACGGCGGGTTTTCAGCGGCAGTGGGATCGAACTCATGAAACGCCGCCCACGAGTCCGTTACCTTGGCCATAGGCTTCCACGGCCACAAAGAGTTGCTGGCAACGGACCTCGAAATTTGAGCATTCTTGAAGGGGAGAGGATGATACCTGAGGTAGCATCCTCTCTTCTAACTAATACACCACACCAATGAGGGGACATTGAGCCTCGACAGATTTAATTTACACTAACCCCTCTACTCGAGCTCGTGACACTCCGGCCACGAGTTTCTGACCATAATCAATAGTTGACAGATGCCACATACAAATGATAGAATTTTGTCAAGTCAACTTTCTTCATGCAAATCTAAGGAAAAATCTTTCGCTCCTTTGCTATGCAACAATTATTCCAAAGCTTAATAAGAGAAAATAAAATAATTTAAAATCAGAATTAATTGTTGGATTAGCAATCTAAAATAACAGACCCATCAGTTTAATGATCATTAGTGCTAATAGTGTGAATTTACACCGATAAAAGTGTTTACGTGTGTTTAAATAAATTATTGGGTATGTGTGTCATTATCAATTTAACTACGAATAATGTAGACTTGTATTACAATGAAATTCCTTTGCATGGAAAAAATACATAAAACTCTATCGGAATAGATCTAAACGAAATACTGCATAGTCGCAACCGTTTCAAATTTCTAAATTTATGATCACTGTTTTTGCTATTTTTATCACTTTTCAGACGAGTTTGATGGAAAAGTTTTTATACTTTTACAGCAGTTTTATTCTGAAAAGTCTGATTTTATGGACTTATTTTTTGGTGGTGGTTGTGTGTATCTCCTCCTCAGCTCTGATCATATATTTCCACCATCAACTTTGGGTTTTGTGGGAGATAAATCTACGAGAAACTTTGATCCCGATAAGGACGGTAGAATGTTTAACAGCTCCTTTCATAAATTTATTTTTCAGGAGGAGAGTGACATTTTCCCGTTCTGTTTACTCTAGACCGCATACGGTGTTAACCGTCGTCGTTTTTAAATTGAGTATGTGAAATTGAGTGAGTATGAAAGGGGAAGAATCGAGTTCACACACTCAATCTGTGCTTTGTCATTTTTCAAAACCTCTTTGTCTTTTTCTTTAAAATTTAAGTTTCCTCCTACTTTATACTCTTTTACTATTTTCTAGTCCATATATTGCATATTCTTAACATCCTTCCTTATCTTTTAAAAAATAGAACTCAGTATCGCTTAATTTTCTTAAATTGAATCCAACGTGATACTTAAAAGCGTTGTTAATATAACAATATATCACATTTACACATTAAAGTGATAAGTTCTTTATTTTATAATTTATAACGATCAAAAATTTAAAGCAAATGGTTTTAGCGATAAAGTTCAACTAGCGGAAAGGTAAAGTGTGGCTTAAATTATATATTAAGCTAAGAATTTTAAGCTAAGTGTCTGCTAAGAATTTTTAAATTGAATATTTATAGTAATGTGTTTGAAGCCACCTCTAAGAGAAACCTTCAAAACAGCAGAAGAGAACTTAATAATTATTTTTTTCGTGAGAATCATATCTTATTTAAACATTTAGTATATAAAGAATATTTTCGCCATAAATACAGAAGGTCATTCACACTTTATGGGAACGGTTTTGATAGCTATTTTTTATATATAAAAATACCGAATTTTTTGTGGTGATTTACTTAGCCATGATTCTAAACAATAGCTCCATGAATTTTCCATGAAAATAAACTTTTTCTTAGAATGTCATGCAAATTTTACTCCATTCCTCTCGAACTGTTTTCCAAAGTTCGTTTAGCGATATTGAATGCCGTTTTCCTAACACTCGTTTTGATAAACCAAATGCATAAAAGCCCATTGGAGAAGCGTGATGTGATTTTACGGATATTTTATTACCTAAATAAGTGCTAAAGGGGCAGTTGACTTGACATTCGAGTAGAGGTTTTGTATGAAGATCAACTTTGTTAATGTCCTTTCCATATAAGGTTGAAATTTCTTCTTCAAAAATTGGTTCTAAAATATTCTGCTAATAGTAGAATGAATTAGTTTTTGCTTTACTTAAGACTTTTTTTTGGTTTTTAATTTTCCATTGTAACAAAAACCTGAAAGTATCATGAATCCCTTTGGAAACTTTTCTGTAGACTAACGATTCCATTTTGTACAGTTAATCCCGTCAGTTGTGCAATAGAAAATTAATCTCTTATTACACAGTCACTTAAATATACCATTGCCCATCGAGTGTCACCACAAATTTCCATATATATATAATCAAAATTTCTCTACAAGAGAGAGGTGAATAAACATGATCAAAGTGAAAAGAATTGAAATTGCAAGATAACCAGACAATAGATTTTAAATGGAAATATGAAAAATTAAAATAATAGAGTTAAATATAAAAAAAATATGAAAGCATGGATGCTACAGTATTATAAACATTTCTGACTTAGGACAGTTTATATATAAAATAATTTATATAAAAGTGGGTTTGAACATGTTTTGTGGCCAGCCAACCTTCCTCCTTTCTGTTAATAATACTGAGCAATAACCTATTGAAAATAATGGATAGAAAATCTAAATCCATTATGAGAAAAAGGTAACTTGCCTAAAAATTGGCTGAAAAGTAGACCTTAGCAAAAGTATGAAAAGAATAGAAATAATAAATTAAGAATTGTAAACATACTACCATTATCTTAGAGGCACTAAAATTATATAAGATTTAAAAAAATAATAAATTTAATTAAATTTCTAAAAAAACTAAGAGAACAAGTAATTTTATCTAAAATTAGAATTTGGAGGTAGCTATAACTATTTAGGAAGAATAATAAATTTATAATAATAACCTATTAATAAACTTTTTAAATATATATATACATATTACTTTCAGCAATATGTTTTGACAAAAGCAGATGAACTTTAATATTAAACATCTTTTTGTAACTTTCTTTTTTAACTTTAGATCTTTATGAATGATTTTACTTACAGAGCAGGGAGACATTCCTAGTTCCGATGCTTTAAATCTTAGTGCCGGCAGATTTTCTTTCCGAATCTTGACAGTTGCCTGCTTTCGAACAGTCTTAGGACGAGGTTTCATGGTCATGTTTTCATTTTTACTTTTAATATGGCATTTTTTTTCCTTTCAAGTTTAACATATTGTAATTTAGTTTTTTTTAATGCAATAACCGAGATTTTTTTACACCGTTTTATGATTTGTTGATTAGAATATTTCTCTCCACGGAAAGCTCAGTTACGTAACCTTTGAGCCGTCTATTAATTTTAGGAGTCATTTTCGTAATACATCTTTCATTTTACACTCCAATCAAAAGAAACCTTTAGCAGAGGATTATTCTGAAGTTGCCAAAATTTTATCTTAAAATGCAACTGAGAAAAATAAATTACAAAATCGTCTCCATAAAGTGCGAATGACCTTCTGTATATTGACTAATTGAATAAACAAAACACTTTAATTTGAAGAATTCACTGTTACTTGAAAAAGTTCTATTTTTTATCTCTCTCTCTCTCTCATTCGCGTTTATCATTACATTTAAAAAATCAAAATTTTAATTTCTATGCAACTATAGTTTCTGTATACAGTATGCCCACTAAAGTCCCTTGCCACCCTCTTAACTTCGGAACAGACTGTTGTTATATTCATAAAAATGGTGTCTGGGTGTAGTTAAGTAGCCATGGCCTATTGAATAAGACTACTTACGACGCGCCAAGTGGCAGTAGTAAGCTATGGAGTTAGTATTCCTACCTCGAAAATGGAACAAGTAAGAGGAAAAAAGTGATTTGCAAAGTTGTAGAGCAGGAGTCAGCAACCTATGGCACACGTGCCACATGTGGCACGCAGTACAATTCTCACTGGCACTCTGCACTACTCTACATACTCTACAAATTCGTTAATTTTTGAGTGAATAGAAGTTGATAAATTTGTAATGGACCTTATTTGCCAAAAATCTTCAGATTTATGGACGTTTACGGAATAACGAAAAAATCAGAAAGATAACTAAAGTAAATTTATAGAACAATTTAGTAAATTTTTGAATGTAATTGCTGGAGAGATTTAATTGTTTGAAGAGAGAAAACTGTATCGGCTCTGCTTTTCCGGTTTTGATTCTACATATGTAAGTAAAAAAAATCTTTCCTCAAGTGAAAAATATTTCGAGTTCGCAAGGAAATTGTTTACCAACTGAATGCTCAGATTAGTGTCAAATTGAAAGTCACAAATTATATCCCTGATTTTGCGATATGAAAGTAAAGCGATGCAAGCACTAGGTTTGCAATAAATTTGTATTTATCTTTTTATTTAACTATAATGAAAGGAAATATTTATGCTTTATGTTTTCTATTTCTTAATTTAATAAATATTTTTCAAAATACAAAATATATGTACAATTTTAGTATTTTATTTTTGTCGAAGAAATACTTATATTTTATACTATTTAAGATTATATTAATAAATATCTCTTTAAATGATGCAAAATTAATATATAAAGCTGTAAATTTATATTGTTGACCTCTATTCTCAATCTCAAATCTTCATGCATTTTCGCGAGGGAATCGAATTGTTTCCAAAATGTCCTACTATGTGGCACGCTGAATCATATTGGTAGATTGGTTAGGCATACCACATCTGAAAGGTTGTCGATCCCTATTGTAGAGCATCATCGATTTAGTACAAAAAGGCACCTTATGGACATTAATGCAAATAATATAGAAGAGTTCAACCAAGGCATTTGTTTTTTCTTTATTTCTTACACTGTGATGTGAAAAAAACGACCCAAGAAAGAAGAAAACAAGTAGCTGTAACAATATACCTTTATAGAAATATTTAAACTTCTCACCGTCATGTGTAACACATACTTTGATCCTCGTTTAAATGCCCCGTTTCACACGTTTGAGTACAAAGCGTTGCCCAAATACACGTTGGCACAAGCATCCTTTAAGGTCTTGCAATACCTGCTGTTTCAGGTCTTCCACAGGAAAAAGTCCAGTTAAGTCAGATCTAGTGAATGCTTAGGCCAAGCTTCAACACTTGTGAGCAGGAGCGCAGTCATGTTGACCAAATAATTGGATATGGCGGTGTCGAAGATTGGTCTGCTCGTTCTTCTGATCTGACTCCACTGGACTTTTTCCTGTAGGGGTATCTGAAGCAGAAGCAGGTGTATGCGACTCCTCCACAAGCATTGCAGGACCTTAAAGGACGCTTTTGCCTACGTGTAACGCTCTATACTCTAACGTGTGCAGTATGACATTCAAACGATGATCAAAATGGGCATTACAGATGACAGTGAGAAGTTTGAACATCTCAAAAAAAGGTAAATTGTTATTGGTTTTTGTTTTCTTTCTCAGATCGTTTTTCTCACGTCACAGTAAAGAAAGTCAGGAAAAAACAAATGCATGGTTTAATTGTTCTACTCTTTGTATCATTATACATATCCAATGTTAATATACTAAATCGATGACACTCTACACCTTTTTAAATCATTTTCACCTTATATTGTTCCGTTTTCGATATAAGAATACTAACTCCACAGTTTGCAATCAGGTGGCGTTGTAGGTGGTTTTATTCAATAGAGCATGACTTCTTTGCTACACCTAGACACCACTTTTATGAATTTAAAGCAGCCGTTCCGAAATTAAGTTAGAGGGCATACTGTATATACAGTCTATATATCTATTGATAGCACTCAAATTGCAAGTTCTAATCATGAAGCACTTCTTTTCATTTAATTAGCAAATTTATTGTAAGACTTTGGATTAAGTTATTTTTAAGCAAAAAAAAAGTAAAACTTTAATAAGTTGAATACAACCTGTTTTTGTGCGGTAGAGAGGGACCGCATAAAAAGAAACTGCATAAAAACAATATTCTAAAATTTCAAAAATACCTACAAATATAAACAACTTTGTCGACAAACTACAAAAAAAATTGTTATGCGGTGAGAGTAACCACATAGAAAAAGTTGCACTTAGGTAACACGTCAACTATTTAAGAAATCTATAAGAAAATGCTTCTAAACAAAATAAAAAATTAAATTACACATGGAAACATTTTTAAAAATATTTAATTTCCCAATCTAAGAATGGAAAAGTTTTCAAAATGCACATACATAATTCATTGCAACTCGTCGTAATCCAAAGCGCGTATCTTTCTTTGATGAATTAGCTCAATATCACTTTCGTCACTTCAAGATACCATTTGATATGATTTATTTTTTCACACCTTAAAGTAAGTGATAAGTCTTTGCAACGACGGTCGGTTGGTCAGTTGCTTGTAAACGTAACGACAACCAGATATGCATGATCGAAGTACTTTTTAGAATTTCTAACTGCTTTCGGAATTCGTAACTATTTTAAGAAAATGCTTTTCCGATTTGTTAGAAAGCTGGATCCAAGCATATATTTTATCCTCTCTCAAAGAATCCTATACTTCTTGTCCGTGTTCATAATTTATCAAGTTATTGATAATATCAATGTCATTCACGGTTTCGTCTTCAACCAAGCGCGTGCTGCTGGCGCTTTCAGAGAAAGTTATTGAACGTGCATTGTGGGGAGATTGTTTATAACAAATGAACAGTCTTGAAGTGTATACTCGTATACATACATTGATAGTAAACATTACAGTGGCGCCAAAGCCGTGGAAATTCATATACCACATAAAAAAAGATAACACTAAAAACTCGCACAAAAATAAAATCGCATAAAAAAAGACCACCCCCAAGCAGGTTCTACTGTCAATACTCTTTGGCCTTTACGAGTATCCTTTGCATTTTAATTTTAAAAAATTCTGTTTTGTTTTAATATAACAAGGAAAACCCGCATAAAAAACATTAGTTTTAACCCATTAATATAATTATCACTATCTGAAGAATACTACTTAGCATCCTTTTCATAAAATAGTTTCAAATTCTATAAATTATCGAACTTAAATGTCAAAAGAATACATAGATTTTGGTATTTTAACAGAATTTAGAAAAAACATTAATGTACTTTTAGATGCATTCGAATAAAGATATTCATAAACAGTTTCAAAAAGCGCTTTACAGCTTTAATTTGCTATTAAATCTTAAAGGGTATTCGAAAATGTAATTTTAAGGAATCATCGTAATGCAAAAAATTAAATCTTATATTCCTTACGAAAATATTTACTAAGTCATTACAATACACACTCACAATTTCATTCTATTATTTCTTACGACTCGCACTTCCGACAAACTCAGGTTGCATAAGTGTGTCCTTTTCATCAATCCAAGAATTTAGAACTGAAAGGCTTCAAAAGCTTCTTGCTATAGAAATTGTCAGTATTGAGAGCATCAATGGAAATCTCTTTCATAGATTCGGAAAAAAAGGAAGAGACAATTCTCTGACGACAGTTGACATGATATTCAGAAGACAGCCTGCAATGTAACTGTCCGAATTGTTTTGTGTCAAATGCATCGATTTATGTAGGTTCACTACACATATATTCAATGAATATATATGTGATATCCGTATCCTATATTATATCGATATATATTTCAACATATTATAATACTTTAGAAAATAATAGATTAAATTCGAAGTTCTCGACGCCAATATTTTTGTGGCCTAACTAGCATAAGAATATGTCACAAAAACTTTACTAAAAATATTGTAGCTTAATTTTTAAATTTCTGATTTTATAAAATTCAAAGAGACAAGGGATATTGTATTCTTACTTTTTAGCGCTTCAAATATTTCAAAGTAAAAATTATTGTGAAATAACTATGTGTACATTTTAATGCAAAGTACGCAAAATACGGATGTAAATGCCAATTTTTTAAATTATGGTTTATCATGGGCTTTGACAAGGGAAAAAGGAGCCTAAAAATATTTAATTAGAAATGTTAATACTTTTGCTAAAAACATTTTTTAAAAGTGCGAGTTCTGTAAACGACAATTTAAGATTATACAGGGAGGTCCCAAATTCATGGTACAAATTTTAAGGGTAGACAGATGATATTGTAACAATTATATTTATTGTATAGGAATGTATAGGCGCAAGTGACGCGGTGAGGCACAAATAGGGGAACTAAAAGAAAAAAGAAACGGAGTTATCGGTTGGCTGCGTTGCCGATAGGGGTCAGTAGATGTCTAGCTGCCGTTCAACATGATGCATCTCTGTAGGAAAAAGCGCCATTCACAATTGTGCTGGCGTCTATGGTGGGAGACTTAATGTATTCCGAAAATTCAGACATGCATACATGTACGGCAGTGCAAAAGGTAACAGCAAAGCTGAGCTACGAATGTATCACGCGTAGTTTCCTGATCGACGAAGATCACAAAATTTTTCAGCAGTTACATCGTCAACTTCTTGAACCACCTTTTTCCCTTGTCACCAGACATGATGTGGTTGACGAGTCGTCCAAGCCTGGAAGCGAGCATCTTGAACGTTGTGGTTGATAGGCCAGAATCAAGTACAAGAGCTGTTGCTCATCACTTAAGTGTGAGTCATCAGACCGTTTGTAGAGTGTTAAACGAAAATCGCTTACACTTATTCCATTTTCAGCGAGTACAGGCTTTGAATTCCTTAGACTATCTTCTCCGACTGCCAGTAGGTTTCACAGCAATGTGCGCTGCAGCTGGACTTTAGAGATCATTTGCTGTGTGTGTGTGTGTGTGTGTGTGCGTGCGTGCGTGCGTGCGTGCGTGCGTGCGTGGTGTGTGTGTGTGTGGTGTGTGTGTGTGGTGTGTGTGTGTGTGTGTGTGTGTGTGTGTGTGTGTGTGTGTGTGTGTGTGTGTGTGAATAGTTATAAACAGTTAATGTAAACATTACACTTGTCAACAACGCTTTCAATGAACACTTAGTCTTTCCTTCCATCTCTTATTTTTTGTGTTTGTGCCTCACCGCGTCATTTGCACCCATACATTCCTATGCAATAAATGATTGTTTCAATGTTCTGTACTACCCTTAAAGTTTGTACCATGAATTTGGGATCACTATGTATAGTTTTAAAATTATACTAATTTTAAGCTCAAAATCGGGCATTTGCCTGATTAATGTTAGATTTTTATTCTGTTTACCTTTAGATAATGGTATAAACACTAAAATGAATTTCCTTCAGTTGAAGACCCAGAAAGTTTTATACACCAAAAAAGTTTATAGTTATTAATTTTTTGTAAAGATTTTATGTGTATTATTTGAGAAAATAAAGTCTCTGTTACATTAATTTTTTTAGTGTTTTTCAAATAGTGAACAGAGCTTACAGCTGTAATGTCGAATTCAAGTGAAGTTCAGAATCATTGATAAGACTAATTGCTTATTACCGTCACACTACAAAGTAACACTAGGGCTCTTGTCAACCTCTACATACGACAAGAATGACTTTTAACCACGCTCAAGTGACGAGGAGGACACATGATCATTAGTAGTGCCAGGAATTGAACTCATGACATAACAGAAACAACATCAGTCACGAGTTCTCGATTATAACCACAAGGTTTGATATGAGGTATTGGGTTGTTCGAAAAGTAATTTTTTTTTTGGTGTGAAAATGAAAAAAAATCTTTATACAGGGAATCGATATTTTAATAAATTATATATTGCCTACTCTGGTCCAATATTTTTTGCCATCTTTCTTGCAGGAGCATGATCGACGCTCACAAAATTTTTGTTCTTTGCTGTAAAAAACTGACACAGGGAAAATTTGACCTCCTCATTTGATGAAAAGATTTCATCGTCTAAAAATCTTTGTATGGGCCGGAACAAATATTAATCAAAAGATGCTAGGTCTGAAGAATATGGTGAGTGTGGCAGTATATACCGTTCAAGTTGTTAAAGCTTTTGGTGTGTTACCAAACTTGTATGAGGTCTCGCATTATCTTGGTGGAACACTACACCTTTTCTGTTGACCAATTCTGGTCTTTTTTTGTTTAAGTGAACAATTCAGTTTTTACAGCTGATGATTGTACACTTCAGAATTGATCGCCGTGTTGTCCTGTAAAAACTCAAAAAAAAATTCCTTTGAAATCCCACCAAACAGATAGATTCACTTTTTTTGTTGTTGTTGTGAATATTGGTTTTTTAAATGCTTTGAGACGCTTTATCTTTTTTACTTCAGGATCTCCTGCGTTGAACATTGTTATAGAGAACCCATTTCTCGTCCTCAGTGATGATGTGCTTCAATATTTGATCATTTTCTTGACGTTTGACATGCAAATCACAGACATCAACGTGACGTCACAAATTTCTTTTTGTGAGAATATGAGGAACTTATATGTCAAGCTTTGAGGTTAAACCTAGGCCTTTCAAGTGATCATGAACAGTTGCATTTGATAAATTTAACCTCTCAGTGATCTCACGAGTTGTTATTCGCCAGTTTTCATCAATATAATGCCTTTGTTATGTCTTTATCAGCTGTAACTAACCATCCAGAACGTGGTGCATCTTCAACATCAAAATTGCCGGATCGAAATTTTGCAAACCAGTTTTGGCACTGGCATTCTGTCAACACATTTTCTCCCAATTATTCTTTTCCGATAATTTTTTTCAAGATTGAACATCATTTTTACCTTTTCAATAATAATAAAATAAAATAGGCCAAAAATGTTGATTTTCACTCTTCATATTTGAAATGGCACTAACCAAAAACTACTGCATAGAATCAATTAAACTTTTTCACAAGCAAGCCTTGCTATATCAGCTCTAAAAACATATAATGATTATGTGGCTTAAATATGAAGTTGAGTGTGAAAAGGTACAATTAAACGGAGAAAAACTAAATTACTTTTCGAACAACCCAATATAAGAACTTGGTTAATAAGTAATGAGCGAGTATACTAAATATATATATGATGTCGGTTTATGAAAGTGTTAAACTAATGTTCTTAATGTAACAATCTTAAGTGAAACCAATAATATTCAATACTCTCTCTATTAGTAATTTTTTTTACAGAAAAGACCTCTTAGCTTTATTGCTCTGGAATTTCTAGAAAAAGTTATATATATTCTTTAAATAAGAAACAAATAAATTAAGTAAAATATAAATTTCCAACATAGATGGTGGAAGAAAAATGGACTCTTGTTATTTTGTCTTCATTATGTAAAAAATTGGCTAGCAATAAATCTCCCTTTCTTAACACATCATTTCAGTAGCGCCAAAAATCCTATTGTTTAAATCTATTAAAAATGCTCCGTTAAAATTGGCATTAATAAATTACTGTTATTAAATAAAATGTTTACTAAATAAGTTAATTGGATAGTTTTTTTCTAACAGGAAATGTTTGTACTAGGATCATCCATGTAGTATTTGAACACACACTCAGGCACACGGTATATTCACTGGAATCAAACACGATATAGCGACATATTTTATTTGATTTCAATTGATCTGTTTGATGTTAATTATGCACAGTATGACTGGGAATTTTTTCATGAAAACTATTTATTTCACAAAGACACAAAACTCTAGTGATAAAACGCAAACAGGTTACAATCGACAAAAGTGATCTTCTCTCACTGTAGAGATCTTAGCTTATATAGTTATTTTACTGGAAGAGATTCTGGAGAACTCTCTCTTTCCTTACTCATATGATTTCAGGGTTTTGAAGGGTTAATTGATCAGATTAGATGACTTATGCAGCATTGCATCATCTCACCAGGAATTGTGTTGACGTTGCACTTTTTTTAGCAGGTAAAGTTGCAGTTACAGTTGTATTTTCCGTTAAATGGATTAAAGATTAGAATTAAATATCACGCGATGTCTTTAAGGCTTCAAGACACCCCTCATGAATTAAAGAATATCCCTCCGAATAATGTTGAAACAGAGAATTATTACACATATTCATGTGTGTATTTTCATATGTATAATATAGATATATATATATTTCTGCTGATTATAGTCCTGCATCATTCTTCAAAGGTTTGAAACATAACAGCGTAATACCCTTTTTTAAGTACTTTTAAATATTATCTGAAAGTGCAATAGTCCCACAAGTATACGTTTTTCTAATTTCGATGTAATGTAAAGACAAAAGAAAAATTCTCATACAGACCAATAGCGTTGACTTCAGTCTTTTTAAAAAATTTTCTAAGAATTTCAACCAGATCCAAACTCCTTATTCTCCAATAGAACGGAATCTTCTTCCTAATCTTTATGGATTTGTATCTTATAAGCATAACAGTAATATATCTCAAACATAAAGCTTTTTTAGATGCAAAAAAGGAAAAGAAACGTTTTGTTGGAATACGTTTAGATGTTAAAAGCACATATTACTCGGTATATGTAGATGGAGTCTTTTATAAATGCTTTCAAATCGGTATCAACAAGGAAATAGCTCTATAGAACCATAACTTCTTTTGGATCAAGATCATTACAAATTTGATAGAGAAACTGTGTTTCTTTGGAAAAAAATAAAGAGTGTTTTTAGAAAGTATTGTTCGTATCCTAATCCTATAAGCAAAATACATGAACGATGTTTTGAAACTCTATGATCGGGAAAGTCGATTGCTCAATATATACCAAGGAAATATTTATTTACAGCTCTCATCATCATAATATTTCCTGTAGAAAATTGCGAAATACCCTGGAAAAATTTCTGTATCGTACAATTACTGGAAACTTGCTACTTACTCTTAAAAGAGTGCTATTGGGATCTTTCAAAAAAAATAATAACACATATTTCCTAGTATTATATTGTCTTGTTTTTCAATATTTATCAGTTTTCTATTCAATATTTAGGTATATGTTTCCTAAGAGAGATCAAAACATCTCTCTTTCTCTCAAGTATAAAAACAATTATCATAAAATCCGGTGTATGACACGCATATTTCATACAAAAAATAAGATCGAAATTTACTTGTGTGCGTTATACGCCGTGTATGAAAATAGATAATAAAAATATGATGGAAGAAAAAAATTAGGCTCCTGCATGCATCAAAATATTGTTATCTAAAAGAAATGCCAGTCTTTATGAACTTCCAAGATTGTTGTTCTAGAATTATGATATTTTTGTTCCAAAGCTTGGGATAATACCTCGAATAAATGACTTCAAAGCATAAAAGAATTGCGTACATACATTTCAGGTTTCTTCAAAAAAGGGGATGGGCATTATACGGAGAATATATCGAAAAATTAAAATCTGCAGTTTGACAGTACAGGTATGCGTTATGAGCCAGATTTTGCGGTAGCTAGAATACTAGTTCTTCGTGCGGGTGAATTGAGGAAGATCATAACAATCGTGACAGGATAAAAAAAACATGAGGTCAGATTTTTCGTTGCATGAACTAATTATTTATCAATTAATTTGTTCAAAGTATTATTTAATTATTTAATATTTTCATTATTTATTTTAATGTCATTATTACTTATTTTAATTTCATTATTACTTATTTTAATTTCATTGTTATTTATTTTCTTTTCATTATTGTTTACTTTAATTTAGTTATTTACTTTAATTTTATTATTCCTTTTTATTAATTCATTATTATTTAGTTCTTTTTAATTATGTTAATTATATTATTTTTAAATGATATTTTCAATAATTTTAAGTAAACTGCAAAAATATCATGTGGAAAAATTCGCAGCTCCTCGATATAAAATTGGTGACCAAAAACTTATAAATCAAATAAACACTTAGGTTAAATACTTTTTAAACATATAAATCAAGGTATTTTACTTCAGGATGGCCTTGCTCCGTCAAAATATCGCAGCTTATGCTAGAACACTGGGCAAAAAAAAAAATGTTAGCAAATTAGCAAATTGTTAGAAATTGGAAAAACAATTTTTCTCAAAAATTATTCATTCGAATAACAATTGTAATTCTGTCTCAAGAGCAATGTAACAAATAGATACAGCAATAAATAAAAAATATGTAATAATAATACTAATGTCTAACAATCTTTAAAAAGACTGCATGAAATATAGTTTCGCATCCCGATATAGGCTTGATGTCGCACCCCCAAAGCTGTTGTAAATAACTGAAAATTTAGTTTTAAAAAAGGTAAAAGGATTTTCGAAAAATTATTTGCAAAGTGTATACCATCATGACCAATAGATTCAACATGCCATACTTCACGCGCCAGAGTCGTTCTGTTTCTGTGCTCCATCACAAACCTTTTCTGTTATTCGAAAAGATAGTATAGATTAGGGGTTGGCAACCTTTTAGCTGTTGCGTGTCAAACCAATTACCATTATAATTTAGTGTGCCTTACAGTAGGATATTTTTTAAACAGTTCGATTCCTGCTATAATGCATGCAGAGTTAGAGAAAAGACGTCAACAATACAGGTGTTTATAGTTTTATTAAATATTATTTTTGCATCATTTGAAGACAATTCTTAACATAAAAATAAACCGCATAAAATGTAACTATATTTTTAACAAAAATATAAAAAAAATTAAAAGTGTACAACTTCCATCCTCTCAAAATTGACAAATTTGTAGAGTAGGGCAGAGTGACAATAAAATTTGACCACGAACCGATGCCATGGATTGCTGACCCCTGTTATACATAATACTTAATAATCACGAAAATTTAAACGCTGCCAAATCCTAAAATGACACCAAATGCAGTGATTGTTATCAAAACATCACATGCACACGCAAACTCTTAATTATGTAAAGGAGTTTTAGAAAAAGAATTTCCATAAAGAATACTCGAAATTTTTCTGGAAGGAGGCACGACATATGCTTAGAGATCCTTTGAAACATCAGCGAAGCTCCCTGCAAGTTTTTAGAGCGATAAAATTAATGGTGTGAGGTTCGAAATTTCGTCAGAACCCCGGCAATGTGAAAGTTGGGGTGACACTCGTGTACGCGCCATCGTACTCGTTCCATCCTAACACATACCATTCTCCCACAGTAACCATTAATGCGCGAGGTTACTGCTCATTTTTGGAGCACCATCTCAGACCAGTTTTAAAAAATAAACGGTGACATTTTCTGCAGATCACCCCTATCATTTTGCATGCCAATGCTCGGCCGCATGCAGCGCAAGCTGTGACTGATTTGTTCTATTGATGGAGCTGGGAAGTGTTTTACCATCCTCCATACTCCCCAGATCTAAGCCCTTGTGACTTTGACTTAATTCTAAAGGTGAAGGAACCACTTCGCGGCGTTCAGTTCAAAACTGTTCCCGAGATTCTTGCTGCAGTATCGACAGAACAGGGGCTGCTACAAATGTTCTCTGACTTCCACATCATTGGAAACAGGTTATACACAATGCTAGCAACTATATTGAAAGACTGTAAAACATGGTGACAGGAATCACTTTTGTATTCCATGTAAATAAATAGTTTCCACTATTAAAGTTCCAACACTCGTACAATGATCTTTAATCACTCTCACTACCCTCCCCCTTGGAGTTCGATTTTCACAAAACCCTTAGCGGATTTCTACCCAATGAAAGAAGCGAAAACGCTCATGCTTAATACAAATACAGCAAACAAAAAAGATCTATTCATCAAAGAATAAATGAGAGTTTTTTAAACAAATAAGAAAAAGCTTTTATTCTAGATAGAACTAAAAAATGAAAAATAAATTATAGTTTAAAAAAAAACTAAAAAACACGCTTTTATAGTGAATTAAACAAAAAAGTAAAAGAGTATTTCTTAATATAGGAATAAAATGATTAACTATAAAATAAATGCCACTGTAGTAAAGGGTGGGGTGCTCGACATCAATTGTTATCTTAATTTCTTACTAGTTATATTGCGAAAAGAAGAGTTACTGTAAAAATGTAGTACAAAGCATCCCATGCTTTTACCACAATGACATTAGTTTTCTCGCTAATCATTTCATTCTTATATTAAGAAATTCTTTTACTTTTTAGTATGATTAACTATAAAAGAGCGTGTATTTTAATTTTTTTTAAAACTCTATAACTTATTTAAAATTACTTCGATATCTGATAAACTAAAGTAAAATTATAGAAGGAAAATACAGCCTTTGTTGCACCATATCTCACATAGCATGATCAATCAATAATTGAATGCCTATAAATATCTATGGGTTGATTGATGATTATTAACGGTCTCACTCAAAAATGAAACGAAGGCTACTAACGACCGACCTCGTAATTTTGAACTATGGTCAAATAGTAAACATCAAAAATCTAAAATGCCCAGAAAATATATATATACTAATTAATATCTTATCTTCCAAATATATTTAGTATATACATTTATGGTGATCACATACTATTCCAATTCATTACATTTACTTTTATAATTTTTTTTCACGATCAAAACTCTTTCACTTGGAGATTTATTAATATAAACCCAGTATATTTATCCAAAATTTAGATAATAATTCGTTTGTTAAGATTAATAAACTGGATTATTTTGTTTTGTTAACATGTGCGTAATTACAGCATAATAGAGAACCATGTTTTCTTTTTTTTACTTAAGGAATAAAAACATATCGCTCGGATAATTCGGGTCGAAATTTTTTTAAGCCAGAATGTTTCTGTAAAGGTGACGCTCCTTTTTCCTTTGATATAATGAAGAAATAATTAGATCTACTCCCTAATTAATTGTATTAGGAGGAAAAAATCTTAATTTTTTTTTGAAAGCGTGTATGTATGTTTCGTTTTTGACAAAAAGTAGTAAATTATTTATTTGGTCGTTATTGAACAATTCATTATAAACGAATTAATCACTCAAGTCAATGGTGTTATCTCAAAAACACTGCTTTCCCTTTTTATAATGGCTGCATTGTATTTATTTACGCCTTTTTCTTTGTTTTTCAATACTGTGGAACATGCATCAAAAAATGCAAGAACCTCGTATATATATATTTTTTTTTGGTTATGTGAAATCCTACACGACATCATTACTTCAATTAAGTAAAAGATTATTTCTGTATCCACAGAGGTAATATTAATACTTTTGGTTTAAGATCATTAAATTATAGAAAAACTTGAGAGAGAAAACTGTAGAGCTATTTGAATTTTATACAATAAAGAATTATTGAAAAGGAATACAAATTGCAAGAAAAACATTATATAATTCAGAAATATTTACTTGGTGGGTTTGATTATTAACCCCTTGCGTACCTAACTGCACTTTCTAGTGATTTCAAGTGATACTGACCTTGACCTTTTGACGCTGACTAAGATGCACGTTTATTCACGTTTCGTTTCACTTTCAAAAATTTGTAAAATTATTTTTGTTGTTTATTTTTACTTTTTCTTGTCAATACGACATCGTTATTGGATTTCAATGAAAATGTTTCTGAATTAGAATATTTGCTAGAAGCTGATGAGTACGGCAGTGATTTTGACACGGATTTATCTATTTGTGATGAAGAAGATGAAGAAATCGTCCAACAAAGACAATACACCCATGTAACGCCTGTGGGAAAGCTTTTTGTTCCAAGGAACAATTCAAACAATTCCACAAAGATCTGTAATTTTAATTTAAAATTTCCTATTTTTTCAAATGTTTGCAATCCAGACATTTTGTAAACTTTTCTAATTGTATACAATCCCTATAAAGAAATTATATCTTATAATATTTTCTGTGCTGGTTACACTGGTTGTACATCTAAATAAGGCATGTATCCACAAGAGGTTACAATGGGATTTTGCCCTATACATAGCAGGTATCCAATATTGGTTACATGGCATGTAAGGCAGTGCTTCTCACACTTTTAATATTTGTGACTCAATATTCAATCATAATTTTCATCGCCCCCCCCCCACCTCCATACAATAACGATGTATTGAATTCAATAATACTATACCTTGATGCTATAGCTACAATACGACTTAAACCTCTTAAATGCCACTGGCCTATAAAAACATCTCATTCAGTCAAAGCATTATTTTCCACTGACGTAAATATACGTCTCTTCAAAGTATGGTTTTTTCTGTGCTTTGCTATCCATAAAATTTTTCGAAGATTTTGGAATGCAATAAAAAGGACCTTCACAGTGTTTGCGAAAAATGTAGTTATATCAAAGAATTTGCTTATTTATTCCTTTTCTCCCCCCCTCCCCACTCCCCAATACATCACATACACACGCCTTCGTAGAAAATGGTTGTATTAGGAAGAGAACCGCATAACTTTTAATTGGAAGTAGAAGGATAATTATAAACCGTACAAATTATCAAGAAAATTGTTAATTTTTATATATAATTTTATATAAGACAAGACCACATGGGGATTACTGGTAATTATTCAACTTGTTCTTAACTTAGAATTATTAAATTAATTATAAAATACACTGTATCAGTACTCATACATTTATAAGTGTATTATATCAGTGCATATGTGAATTTACTTTTTATTATGTCAGGATGTATTTTGTTGTTTACTTTCAGTAGTTAGTAATTTTTAAAACAATCTCTTGTTTTCGACTTTTCAATACGCTCGCGCCTCCCTCAGTTTGAGAAACGTAGACGTAAGAAACGCACTAGAGACAACTGGGGAGCTATAGTCGACGGGCCACAAAATTTTGAGCCATAGTCAAGTGACGACGATGACATTTGATCGGATACCCCTATTTCAAAGTTTATAATCATGACAGGTTTAATTGCCATATCTTTATTTTTTACCAGGTTTCGTTCACAACAATGCCAGTCACATACTCTTGGTTATAACCCCTCGGTTATTGTGGCCGCAAATTTTGTTTTTAGACACCTTTTCTTAACTCTAGAAAAGAAAATTCTACTTCTTTCCAAGACATTTTTTTATTCTTTTACTTATGTTATTATGGATCCTATTCGTGCCTTTTCACTAATCCTGTTGGAGAAAAATACTCCTTTCACTATTGTTTGAGTTTAAAACCCCCTTCCGTAGAAAGAACTTTTTATGCTTTAAGGGTTATTTAACTCCTAGCAAAGTAAATATTAGAGTTAGTCGTTAGGCTGCTATTATAATAAGATTCACGAAGTGACTATCTGAAGCCTTGGTGCTCTTGATAAAAAGCTTTAGACTTTAATATCCAGTTGACCCGGGTCAGACCTCATGAGTTTTGTTTCATCGAATCACACTCAGTTAAGTGCATAATTATTTGTCTTAAGGATTTAAGGCATCGATTTAATTTGACAGCTCACTCGGTTTATAATCTTGCTTGATAGTAAATTGATAAACCAAGTAAGCTTAGTTACTTTTATATTAATTTCAATTCCTTCAGTGTCCCAAATTTCACCTGCGATCTCAGGTTTACTACAATGTTTTATATTAAAATTTATAAGCAGTGCTGAAGGGCTCGACCTCGAGTCTAAATCGCAAAAGAATTTCGAATGGTAGGGTTCTTCAATGACGTTTTTCATAATAATTATTATTATTATGAAAGAAATGTGTAGGGTTTTTTTTCTATTCCTTTTTTTATTATAAAAAATATTTAAATTATTTTCAATAAACCGATAATTATATGTAGAAAAGAAAAAAATTCTTCATTTAAGGGTTTTTAACCACCTTATAGTTATAGATTTTAGGTATATATTAAAAAAAAAGAATATATTTTTACTTACTATATTGATTTCATTCTCTAGAATTTTAACAATACTTAGCCTGATTCTACTAAAGATCGTCATTTAGAATAAGGGGACAAGATGTATCACTGAAGATAAAAGATAAAGATATCAGATTATAGGTACTTTCAGCGGCATTTGACCATAGTTCATAATTTCAAGGTTCGTCGCCTATAACTCGAAAGCTTCGAAATGCGAGGTTAATAAAACTAAAAATTTAACTTTATATATATCTGCGTTATTTATTTTGTGAAGTGTTTTGGAAAAGAATTTTTATTCAAATTATTAAAACATAAGTCATTGATTTTGTTTGAAAAATGCAAATGGATAATTGTAGAATTTTATATAAGTAGATAACTGAATACCTTTAACGCAAAAACGCTTAAGACCAAATATCTGTTAACACGAAATAATACAGAGGTCCCGACAAACTACTGCAGTCGACTATCGATAATTCTTAGTTGGAGGGACCAATGAAGAACTTCGAATTATCAAGAGGGTGTGAAAAAACTCCCAAATTACACGAAGAGATATTTTTTCTAACACATTTAAATTTGAAACTAGGTATTAAAACAATAATTGTTCATATGTATAAAATTATTTTAAAGTATTTTTTAAAAAGTACATATTATGTAGTATAAATATTATATGGAAGTTAAAAATCAGCATTAAAAGAATACATTTATATATTTTAAAAAATTTTAAGCGTATACATACTATACATAATTAATCTTTTTTGACGAAAAAATCTGTTATCCTAAAAATTTCTGTTTAATTTGCTATCGATTCCCTCAGACACTCTCCTTAACACCAATTGTTCTTCAAGACAGGGACCTCTTTCTTCCCATATCCTATTTGGTTCCACATGCCATAAGTCACACAGGTAAGTCATAAACCGTCATGTCACTGAGGTAAAAAAATGCAGAATCCTACGCATCTCTTCTTTACAATAGAGGAACATCCTTCCTAAACACATGTGTAGCAAAGCCACTTGTTTAATGAAAGATATAGATGACTGACAACAAGTGCGACTGATCTATTGTCCACTTGAAGAAGAAAGCATTAAAAGTGCATTTTTGCTTGAGGAACCGGCAAGCACAAAGAAGGGGTGGAGGACGGATGATTATCAAAGGGACTTTGTTACAGAAGAGACACGCAGACACAATACAACACAAAACATGTAAACTCCAACCTGTTTGTTACATGACTCTACATGATAGTGAATGTTTAAATTGTTGAGAGTTGTATAAGATAATTTCAAATTGTCGCGTGATGAAGTCTGGTCAGGAGCAGATTTTACTTCGAAATATTAAGTGTACCCAAACATATTGTTTTAGTTCGAAGTATCAAGAGTTTTTCTAGAGGCTGAGCATATATTTCGAATTAGGGAGAGGTCTGTATTATTGAAAAGAGAGTCCACTGTATATACTTCCATACATTTTTTCTCCTGCTCTCACGTCATCCGAAATGAGGAGCATTATGAAAAATGTGTGCATTTATTTAGATGCATATTCCAATGGCGAAATATATCAAAAAAATTGATGACATCGAACAATTTATTGAAAATTTGATGCTAAAAAAGACAATGGAAAGAAAAATACCAAATTATTCTCAAAAACTCAATAAATGTTTTGTTGTTCAAAAAACTTTAAAATTTTGTATTGAATTTCTTTAAGTCTTGTGCAAGTTTTTGTTTCATTGATTTTTATTAAATAGATGCATATATACACATCTATGTAATTAAAATAAACTCTAATAAACTTAATTTTGTTGATACGTTTTTTTCCCTTTTGCAATACCCCTTAACACGAAAACATATATCAGTCCCTTCAATTTCGTGTTAACCAATTTTCTCTGTATCTTTAAAGAAACAAATATGGTTAGAAAAAACTCAAACACTAATAAAAATTATTAAAAAAAAAATTCAAAATTAATCTATACATTTTCATTGCTGTTGGAAAAATACATTCTTTAAAAGTTTTCAATTCCAAATAAAGATGTGTGACTAGAAATATATTTTTTACAATAGTAATTACTGAGTTTAGCCTCTGATAACGTTGTTTCATTATGGAAAATTTCCTTTTTGATAAGAGAGAATAATTCATGGAAAAAGAAGATGGTTCATGGAAGATGGTAAAGATTAGATTATCACTGTATAAAATTACAAGAAAACTAAAACATTTAACAACTTTTTCTAAAATTCGTAAAAACAAGTTTTATAAAACAAAAAATGAGAATAATAAAAATGTTTCCTTTAAACAAGCTAATATTCAGCAGGATATCCTCTCTTTTTAGTGATCTTAATCATTTACGCTGCCATTAATTGGAGAAGTCCAATTAGAACATGTCTACTGATTTTCTTTCTAACAAGTTTGACGGCAAATATCAGACCTTGTTTTTTACACACCAACATGAGCAAATTTTTTTAGTGCTCTGTTAGGTTTATTTCTAGAAAGTTTAAACTGATTTTTTTTTTCTGCCAAGCAAATAATTAGACAGAAGTTCATGACTGGATAGGAAGATTAATTACTAAATTAAAACGGTTGCGAGAATTTATAATTTTGAAGGAATCGAAATTTTAATTACATATAAGTCATTTCTCTTTGACAGAAATTCTTTACTTCATGTAATAAGATAATTTTTATCGGTTTGTAATTTCCTCATTAAAACAAGTGATGCTCAACTTCACCCAAGAAAATAAAAATATTACCACTATTTTAGAATGGAAAAACAAACTACTTGATATAAAGAGGATAAATTTTCATTGGTTTTATTGATTGTTCTATACATTGGAAAGAGTGGAAAAACATACGTAAAATAATCGTTTCATAAAATGAAGATGTTATATGCGATGGTCAACTACGCCACAAAATCTTAAGGTATCCGACTACCCTAAAATTGGGAATTTCGCCAAAAATTCACAATTTTTTTTATGATTTTATTTTATAGATCATCTTATTAGAGCTTTATAAAAATACCAAGTTTATTATTTACCATTCGCTCGAACAAAAACTACAAGCGTTTTATAGTAAAAGCAGATATCATTACTTTAAGCAAGATGTCATACTTTAAAACGCGTTTTACTCGAAATGTGCTTTTTTGAAAATTCTCAAACGGGGACAGCGATTGCTCAAAAAGTTTTGAAAATAATTAACTGAAATTTTTGTGTACGTTCTGTATAATAGTAGAAGTGTCTTAACCTTCAGATTTATCAGTCACTGTTTTATTACAAAATTTACAGTCCCTTATGCTAATATAATCACTGTTTTTTTAAGCAATTTCATATAATAACTAAGATAAAGTGCTCTAGATTTTGTAAAAATTAAAATATCTCTTATCTTTAAGGTCCTTTCAGAAATGAATAACATAGCAACACATCAGAATTGAAAATTTTAAAATTTGTTTATAAACTTTTGGTACAGAATGGGCGCCAGTTATGTTATTTTATTTTATTATTATTTTTTTTTTGTAAATTTTAACCCATTTTAGTAATAATAATTTCTTTTTCTCTTCTTAGTTTTAGCATACTTTTTAAAAAATGTACTAAACAAATCCAAAAACAACAAAAAAATCCCCATATCTCCATTTTTTTAGTAGGAAATCTTAATAAAGCATCGGGCTTATTGATTGTTTATCGATATTGCACTTAGAAGCAATGTGAGAGCTATTAGTAACAAACCTCACAATTTTGAACCATCATCAAGTGACGAGGAGGAAGCCTAGCTACCATTTCACTCTTCAAACTTCCATACCATGCCCACGCATTGATTTTGCGCCTCAACAGATTAAAAGTGACCAGGATAACTCGGATGATAAATTCAAAACTCTAAAATCAGTGGTGCAACAGCCCATAAAGCAGTAATACTCAACCTGCTGTCCGCCTACCTTTTATGAGTAGTCCGGTCATGACCCATGGCACTAAGAAGTTCAATTATTTAAGAGCAACATATATATTCTAAAAATTTAGAGGGAAATTTATTCAATCAAGCAATCAAATCTTTCAATTGGCTATTTTTGATAGTAGAATGCAAAAAGAGGCTTGATGACGGATGAAAGGAAATCGAAACTACCCCATAATTCAATGAAAAAAGCAAAAAAAAAAAAAAAAATATTCTTTGTGTGTGTTAGATAAAAGGGTTAATATAGTATTAAAATAAAAGCCGAGAAAATTAGTTTTAATCATTTGATCACAATTTTTCATTGTCCAGTGTTAGTTTGATCTTATAGTGTTTTTTCCTGCAACATGATCATCATGTTGCGGCCCGCTTGAAATACCCATCATATGTATGCGGCCTAGCAGGGGAAAAAAGGTTGAGTACCCCTACCATAGAGGGGCAAGGCCTACTGTGCCCATCTCAATTTTCATGATCATTGATGTGCATGAACAGATGTTTTGTTGAGGTGGTCAGTTTAAAGCAAAACCCTCAGTGTTCAGAGATGAAAGGCTGAGTCGACCTTGCTCAGCCCAGTGTTTGAACCCTGGACCTATGGCATGAAAGCACAATACACTATCACTCAGTGGATTATAGGACACAGAAAAAACCAGAATAAATACCAGATTTTATTCCTATCCAATCAATATTATATTCCTTTCGATCAAACTCTATTACTTATCTCTCCATTATATTTAACACATCGATGGCTTGGTTTGTAAAGCATATAAAAATAAAATCGAAATTCTTGAAAACATGCAAAATTTGTGGTGGTTATTAGAAATTATTTTTGATAAAAATTGAGATACATGAGATATTTATTTTATAGAACAAGAAACCATTTATTCTTAGTACTTATCATTCTCTTATCTAAGCAAAGTTTTTGATATTCCGAATTTGAAGACCAGACGAGATCTTTCTCTTGTGTAGTTTTTTCATAAAATCATCAATAATATGATTGAATACGTAGGCAGTTTAAACAGTAGTCAATTTTTTATACCAGTGAGACGTTTAAGAAACTATTCCATATGTTGTTGTTGCTGCTGCTAATGCTACCTTTCTGACGGATTCAGACAGTGGCTCACGAAATTCATCACGGCAAAAGACCAGATGTAAGTCTGTAGTTTTCCGTAGCTTTGAGGAAAATGCAAGTGATAGTAAAATTTAGCTCGGTTCCACTGCAATTTTGAGGGAAAGCACCTCGGAGGTGGCCAGGGGTCCCTGCCATCTTTCTTCCCCTTCCACCAAACTCGTGAGAGGACTTAAGACTCTATGGCTATTAGAGTACCCCTATGCGCAAAGACATTATACGTTTACAGACATCCATGCCTTCTCTGGGGTTCGAACCTCGGTCTAACGGTACAGCAGTCAGCATCACTAACCATTATACCGGATGGGGGCACTGTTCCATATTTAAGGATAGGATATTCAAAAGTAAAAATTATAGTTTAAAAACTTCTTAAAAAAACCACGTTTATGTTTAATCGAACGAAAAAGTAAAAAAAAAAATCTTAATATAAGAATAAAAGTGTGATTAACGAGAAAATAAATGTCATTGAGGTAAAAACTTAGGGTGCTCGTTATAAATTGTAATAATTTCTTACTAGTTCTATTTTGGAAAAACAGTCAGTGTAAAAGTGTAGTACAAAGTACCCCATGCTTTTACCACAACGACATTAATTTTCTCGTTAGTCATTTTATTCTTGCATAAGAATTATTTTTACTTTTTTTTAGTTCAATCATTAAATCAATCTTAAATGCGTCATTTTTCTTACCCATTGGCCTTCTATCCGAGCGTCGATACGACCTGATTTGCAAAACACAGGATAAGCCAACTAAGGAAATCTGGAAAAGCTAAGTTTGAGATATTTAATGCGGAAGAAATTGTAAAAAGTCAATGATATTTTTCACTAAAAGGAGCTCAATATTCGCTCTGAAACTTGCATCAGCATTAGACATAAAAGTACACGTTTTGAATCGAAGAGTTTGTGAGAAATATTTGAATAACCATGAGCGTTTTTGCTTTAGGGTTGTAACTTAATCTTTTAGTCTCCAAATCTGGAAATGAAAAATCGTTAATCCTGATAATCCTGATCAAGATAATGGAACAAAATTATTAAATTATTGTATTGTCATGGGTTCTTGACAAGTGTGCCAAATTTCGAATTAATTTGATCTTTTAAAGGGGGCAAAAATTGAATTCAAGCATTCCGTTACACACAGGTGAAGCTAATAAAAGCGTATTAAAAATAAAAGGCTTTCTTGTCGCTTAGCTTTGAATCAAATTAATGAGATCAATTTCCAACGGCGATATTGTGTAGATCTAGAATAAACGTAATTCTCCCAAACCGGCCATAATTAGTATTTCTTAACAAGTGCTTAGTATAAATTTCATCAATAACTGACTGTACTATGGACCTAGCTTCTAAAAAATACATTATGTATACCATTTTTTTCATCCAGCTGATTCATCATATTAACTAATATACTTTTCTTATTAAGGAAAATACTGTTGAGTTCTTAAGCCATGAGGATTTGAAAAGATTTGTCCCCTTTATTTTAAATGGGTATTCACATTAATATACGATACATATTTATCTTTCCTAAGCTTTTCAGAATTTTGTACAGAGTATGATATATATATAAAATTATTTTCCAACTGTAAATAAAGTTTACAATGCACGAAACCTACTAAGCGAGAATGATTCGATAGAAGCTGTGTTTCAGTTTTTCTAAATTCAAAGAGAAAATAACTCCCCGAAGCAGAGACGAACGAAAGTGAGCCGTCAGTGAGGTTTCGTCGTTTTCCTCCTGATTCTTTTTTTAGCGTACTGATATCGACGTTCATATCATACGAAACGAGAAGAGCGAATACACGTTCATAAAACCGACTGCTTTCTATCTTATTGCGCATTTGCCATGCGCAACAAGTTTCATGTTGAAGGCTACATTTATACGCGAATCTTGCCTTGAGCGAGATATAAACCCAGCTAAAGGAGGGGGAGGAGGGTCAATACTTGAGTCAAAAATTGAAAATGCTTGGGATTTGGAAAATTATTTCCCGTGAAGGGGCAGTTTATCAATTTGCAATATTACCTATGGGTCCACTTATCATATGCTACTCAAAAACATAAAAGTATTATGAACAATCCTAATTTTGAACTGATAATATTAATTAAAAAATACTGTATTTAACAAAACATAAACACATTGTGCCGTAAAAAATAATAAGAAAATAATTGTTCAAAGATCTCAAACTAAAAAAGATATTAAACAATTTGCGTATAAATACTTGTCCCAAATACTCTTCTGTACACCCTCCGCAGACAGATTTTCTGGATATTTCTGAAACTAAAAAATGAGATCAAAATAAAATTTAAAAGCATATGCTATTTTGAGCATTATCTTTTAAATATTGTGAAATGTTGCTTTCCGTATTTGATATTTATTTACTTGAGTTTGACTAAATAGATTTTCTCAGTATATAAACCAATTATTATTTTAAAATATTTACCTTGGAATCAGAATCTATCAGTTTTATCCAGATGCGATAAGAACGGTTAAAAAATTATTAAAACTGTTCTGTTTTTTAGGCAGTTTTATTTTGTTTTTTAACCACTGGGGCTTAAATTGGTCTCCAAACTTGTACATTAAAAATAATTTTCATTGGACTATGATTAATTCTAAGGACTATTTGTGTAATTCTAAATTAACCTTATCGCAGTGCTTCTCAAACTTTCAGTATTTGCGACCCCCCCCCCCCATATAATAATGTAATTTGATACTAAAGCTTCAATACGACTTTAACTATAAACCGTGTAGTAACAGGTGTTGATGGATGAAGGAAGGCAGATGAGCTTGGGTATGTTATTCCTCTTTCAACGAGAACTTCGTTGGAAGTAATGTATTTAGTTCTATTTGTCAGTGAAATAATTTATGTCTATATTTTTAAGTTCAGATTAGTAGTCTTTTCTCTTTTCTCCTGATGTATCTGGCTATGAAAGAATCTGATGATGGATTTAATGAGTCGCCTTAGAACTATAAAACCAGCTAGGGAAATAATATAGTAAAGGATTGAGCGGGAATAAAGATGCTTGGTATTTTCGCCTTCTTAAAAGGATGTAAAATTATCTCATGCATAATATATTTAATCATAGTGTAGTAATAAAAACCATAACCGCACAAATTATCAAGATAAATATTAAATTTTGAATATAATTTTTGTGTATTACAATCCCATGGGAGTCAGTGTTGATTATTAAACTTGCTCTCTTCGTTTACTATTAATTAATTTATTATCAAGTACATTGTACAGTACTGATAAATTATTATATTATATTAGTGTAAATGTGTATTTTTTTATTTATTAAGTGAATTTATTATTTTATTTTTTTATTTATTATTTATGAATGTATTTGTTATGCTAACTTTCAGTAAATTAATAATTTTTTAAATAATTTTTTATTTTTTATTTTTCGATACACTTGCCCCTTGTAGGGTTATCATGCTCCCATAGGGGGCGCACCCCACAAATTGAAAAACGCTGCCTTATTGGGAAAGTCTCATGCAGCTGTGAATATGAGGCACAATTTAATCTTAGACGTTTAAAGGCAAAAAGAAGTTTGATACTCATATGTGATATTGTTAAGATTTGTTGTGTAATAATGGGTGATTGAGATGCTAGCTTAAGAGGTTTTATCACTATTTCGCTGAGATTGAAAGTAACAAAGTCATTATCAGTAGAATCAAATGTGTGATACTCATCCACTAACTGTGGATCTAATTTACAAATTCTGTACCAAATAAACCTCGTGATATCTCTATAAGATATTCTCAAGCTAATTGTTCAGGATCAGTTCGTTGTACTGGTCTTGGATGATCTAATTTTAGTTAAACATCTCAAATATATATATCCTCTACAAATTCGTTCAAGAAGTATTCCTAAACAAGTTCTTTTTCATTTTTCTTTCTTTAAAACTGCCTTATAGGGATCGTGTGCATTCAGTATCTTGTTGCAATATACAAAAAACTTAGAGAAAAAATAACTATAATTTTAATTATTTAACATTTGGTATACTTATAAAAATGTCATAGCTCTTGAAAATTGTGTCAAAAGAAAAAAAATTACATGCTTGTCAACAGCTTTTCTTGAAGAAGGTAAGAAATTATGGCACCAATGTTTTTCTTGATAATATTTATAAGTATTTTTCACAGTTAAACAATTATATAAATCTATATATATAAAGGAGAAAAGCGACTCACTCACTGACTGACTGACTAATCACGAAATCTCTGGAACTATTCAACCTACAGACTTGAAATTTGGTAGACATGTTCCTTTGATAGAGTAGACATCAAATAAGAAAGGATTTTCCGAAATTCGAAACGCAAGGGGCGTTATGGGGGGTTAAGGGCTTTAATAATAATTGTTTCCATGTTTAAACTACTTGATGTACAATCTTGAAATTGGGTAAGCGGATTCCTTTCAGAGAGTAGAGATCCGCTACAAAATGAGTTTGCTGAAAATCGACCCCCAAGTGGCGTTGCAGGGGCTTAGGGGGCGTTATAGATAATTATTTCCATTTTTAAACTATTTGACGCACTGTCTTTAAATTTGATATATAGATTCCTTTCGTAGAATAATGATCAGTTACAAAACGGGTTTTGTGAAAACAGACTTCTAAGTGGCGTTGCGGGGATTAAGGGGCGTAATAGATAAATATATCCGTTTTTAAACTACTTCACCTACCTGCTTGAAAATTGGTAGGTAAGTTTCTTTCCTGGAGTAAATATCCGCTACAAAATGGGTTTTGGGAAAATTGACCCCAAGGGGTGTTGCGGGGGCGGGGGTTTAAGGGGCGTTATAAATTCCTATTTTTAAGTTATTAGACGTACAGTCTTGAAACTTAGTAAGCAGATTCCTCTCATAGGGTAGAGATACGCTAAAAATGGGTTTCGTGAAAATTGCCCCCAAGTGGCGTTGCGGGACTTAAGGGGCGTTATAGATAATTATTTCCATTTTTAAACTATTAGACGCACAGTCTTTATATTTGATAAAGATATTTCTTTCATAGAGTAGAGATCAGCTATAAGAAGGTTTTGTGAAAACAGACCTCTAAGTGGCGTTGCAGGGGAATAAGTGGCGTAAGAGATAAATATTTTCGTTTTTAAACTATTTGACCTACCTGCTTGAAAATTGGTAGGAATGTTTCTTTCATGGAGTAAATATCCGCTACAAAACGGGTTTGGAGAAAATTGACCCCCAAGGGGTGTTTTAAGGGCAGATATAAATAATTATTTCTTTTTTAAACTATTAGACTACAGTCTTGAAATTTGGTTAGCAGATTCCTCTCATAGGATAGAAATACACTGCAAAATGTGTTTTGTGAAAATCGACCCCTAGGTGGTGTTGCGGGGTTCAAGGGGCGTTATTGATAATTTTTTTGCATTTTTAATTAATTGGACGCACAGTCTTCAAATTTTGCTAAGCAGATTCCTTTCATAGAGTGCAATTCCCCTACAAAATGGGTTTTGTGAAAACAGACCCAGAAGTGGCGTTGCGGGGCTCAAGTGGCGTTATAGACAATTATCCCCATTTTTAAACTGAGACGTACAGTCTTGAAATTTGATAAGCAGATTCCTTTCGTAAAGTAGAGAACCGCTACAAAATGGGTTTCGCGAATATCAACTACAAGTTTAATTTCGGGAGATTAAGAGGCGTAATCGATAAATATTTCCATTTTTAAACTATTTGATCATCCTGCTTGAAAATTGGTAGGCATGTTCCTTTCATGAATGAGTTCCTCTAACAAAGAGTAAAACGAAAATTGACCCCAAAGATGTTTGCGAGGGGTCAAGAGGAGTTACAGAAAAAAATTCCTGTTTTTAATTGTTAGACCCATATACTTGAAATTTGTTAAGCATGTTTCTTTTGTTGAATAGGGACCACTAAGAATAAATTTTAAGCAAATCAAGTTCTGGGGGTTGCAGGGGTTACTGGACGTATTGACAAAAAAATTACTTTTTTCGAGCTACAAGGACTATAATAATGAAATTTGGTTTGCATTTTTCTTTTGTTGAATTGAAATCCGCTAAGAGCGGTAATTTTGGAAAACGGCTCTCAACGGGATTACGGGGATATTTATAAAAAACTTTTGCTTTTTTCTGTTAGATTTAGACTTGAAATTTGGCTTGCATGTTCAATTTACGGAGTAGAGATCCACCGAAAATTGGTTTTGCGGGAATCCACTTGGTTTTTGAGTTACGAAAGAGCAAACATCATTTATGCTTCAATTTTAGAGATTTTTAGAAAATACAAATTAGATGAGTTCTGCCCTTTTTTTTATCAACAGGTGACAGTTACAGGTATAAGTATATTTTTCAATTCAATCGAATTCTTAATGCTAGGACTTAGATATCAATAATTTATACATATATATAAGCAGTAAAAATTTATAAAACATCATGAAATACCCAGCGAAGCGGGCGG
>BMAO01036136.1:0-85465 GCA_019973975.1 Trichonephila clavata
ATCTCTACCTCTTCAGAGGGCCGTGGTAAAATTATCAAACATTAACCGACCCGCTGCGATGAAAAGGTTGGGGAGCACCCAATAGGATACACACACAGGATACAAAATAACCATAATACTAATAATTGTATAAAGGAACTTAAAGATTACAATTTAAAAAGAATACCAACACAAAATTAGGAGAAAAGTGATTTATTAGATGATTTGTGTTATATTTTTTTATAATATGACATTCCTCTTTAGATATCAGTGGATCACAACATCTTAAGCAAATATGTATTATATCAATACATATTTTTTTAAACTTATATTATTTAAAATTAAAGTACTAAAAATTAAATAAAGTTTTTAAAGAAAAAAAATTGTCATCGACTCCTAACAGACCCGGGCTGCGATAGTCTAGTGTGGCCGCGGTAGCGAAGAGGTTAAGGCATCGGATCATGGTTAGCGTGTCATGAGTTCGAGCCCAGTACCATTGAAGACCCTCCGTGTAGGGAAGCGATGCACGTTAAATCTGTCGAGAGCTCAAACGTCCTCCCGTTGGTGTGATGTGCTAGTTAAGAGAGGGGTGCCAGCTCAGGGGTCGTCCTCGTCACTTGACCATTTTTCATAATTACGAGGTCCATCGCCAAAAGCCCTCGTGTAGCTGAACAGTGCGACGTTAATATTTACTCACTCACTCCCGCGGTAGCCTAGTATAGTTATGGTCACAAAATCATGACTAGCATTGGCGATTCGTGGGTTCGAATACCGGTGCCACTGAAGGCCCACGTTGAATAAGGGCTGTTAAATCTTTCGAGGCTCAAAACCCTGCCATTGACGTGGTGTGGTAGTTTGACCCATATCACAAACCTTAGGAATCAGTTTTTGTCGGTTTTACTTGAAGCCGCCTCAGTAGCATAAGGATCGGTGAGCTCTATCTAATTTCGACATATATTATTTTAATTCGTAAGTGAGTTAATATTAACGTCGTACTATTCAACTGCACGAGGGCTTTTGGCGACGGACCTTGTAATTTTGAATCATGGTCAAGTCACGAGGACGCCACCTGAGTTGGCACCCCTCTCCTAACTTCCGCACCAAACCAACGGGAGGATGTTTGAGCCTCGACATATTTAATGGGCATTGGCCCTCTTTGCACGGTGGGTCTTCAGCGGTACCAATTCCGAACTCATGACACGCCTGCCACGAGTCCATTACCTTGCCCACTAGGCTACCGAGTCACGCTTTAATTCGTAACAGTGATGATAACACTTTTCATTGAAGCAAGGGCCACATTTGGCCAAGTTACGCCAAATACCTATTAATTGACTAGTAACCAATCATATAATGGTAATAAAGTTTCAAATGTTTTTCTAAAGGTAAACAAGGAAGAAAAGAGGCAAAGTAACCCATGGTAACTTGTAGCAGTCAAACCCATGTGAGAAAGAGGAAAAAGGATCGTGAATCTTGTATTTATTTACTAAAGGTAAACTCTTGCGCCTTCGAAAATCTGTTACTATTTGAACATCACCACTTTGAGAGTATGGATTCAGATTTGTTATTGTATGCCTATCTAAAAAAAGAACATATATCCTAAATCCAATCTTTAGGATTTCATATCAAGCCATTGTCTCAACACTCGCAAATACCTAATTGATTTGTATGCTGAAAGTGTTCTCGTTTCTTCAAGTTATGATTCTTCAATAATCAACAACTTTTTCTTATATCCATGTGAATACAAGATATGGGCGATTTTCTCAGTACCGTCCTAGATTTTAGCGAACAGTATAAATATTATAAGAAATGCCGTTCTTTGCACATAGATTCCATAAAAGAAATATGCGATGGACTTTTCATGATGGGATTATAAAATAATCTAACTTTTGAAGGACTGATTAGTACAATAACTGAAAAACATTTCACAGACAAGGAGAATCACTTGATGCCCAGGATAATCAAGGTCAGTTTATATTTTCCTTTTGAATATTTATTTTTAGACAGATCTTTAAATAATTGTTTTGATACGAGATGCATATTTGCAAAATACTTTAGTGCACATCAACCATATGACGCTGCTGATACAGAGATATTTAGAGTCATATTGCATATATTTGATATAAAAGTAAGATAAAAATATTTTTGTGTGGAAAAATTGGAAAAAATATATATCAAGTATAATATAACTATAGCAAATTTCAGACATATAAGTTATCGCAAATAAGTAATATCATGAGAAAAACAGCTATATACTCGTAGAGAAGTTAATAAATTCCATCTACTTCATAAATCTGTAGCAGAAAAAAGTTTTTAGCAGAAAATCACCCTTAAAACTGATCTCCGGCGTGCCAAGTAAGATAACGTAACAAAACGTTTTAGATCTTATAAGAAATTAGCCCCTTTTTATATGCATTGCTTGAAACTTTTTTTAAAGATATTCTTTTATATATTATTCTTGCAACTTTCGTAAACATCACTTACAAAAGAGTTTTGGGTACTTACCGTGTTATACCGTCGATGAATTTCTTCAAATCAATAGACACCGTCAAATGTTGTGATGTGCATCCAGTAGCAACTAACGTTTCTGTATGTTTTCTAAAACAATAATAACTAATCATAACTATAACAGCATTTGGGGACGTCTTTTTTTTTGTTGACGAAATTGACCGATAGTGTGATACGTAAGTACCGATTTGGGTATCAGAATCACCTATTGTTCATATCTTGTCAGATTTACTTCTAATTTTCTTACTAAACAGATTTTTAAACTATACAAAATTATACAAAAGGCGGATAGCATAATTAAAGTAAGTTTTAAGTTCCCTTAACTTAATTAGACATGATTTGATAAAAAAGAGCAAAATTTTAAAATTGGCTCTCTCCTTAGACCAAATACACTCTATTAATTAATTCAGCCAGAATTTTCTCCAACAAACTATAAAATTTTCCCAAAATTTATTTATTGTTTATTTAACTTGTTTTATGATTTTAGAAATAAGCATGACACATAAAAAACACTGAAAAAAATCCAGAATATATTCTAAGAATTTTTATTCTCCGTATAAAAATCTCCTCTGCAGAGGAAACATGACCGAAACTTTCATAATTGCCATCTGGATTCACTTTGTAAAAATATATAACAAGCAACAACATACCGAGTCTATATTTTTAAATTATAAGGAATCCACTTTTTAGCTCTCTGAGATAACAAGAATGAACTATGCTTTCGAAAAAGTAATGATTCAGAACTACTAATACGACACCGTATGTTTCCAATTATAGCGTCATTAAGTCTGATTTACTCGCTTCCATGGTAGTCTTTTTAGTTCGGAAGCTCTAATCTGAGCCCCTTGGGAATGGAAAAAATGTCTGCATTCCGGGAAAAAATCCCGAAAAAAAAAATTGCCGTATATACATAAAAAAAACTCGGAAATAAAAATGTAATGTTTTTTTAGCAGCGGAAAGTTTTGATTGCAGTTTTTATGTGAAAAAAAAATCGCGAGCGTAATTTTGAATATACCAGAAAGTCATGTAGATTTTAGTAACCAATAAACTGAATCACTATACCAACATACATGCAAAGTCACAACAATAAGTATGCATAGCAAGAATCATGATGACCTAAAGAAAAAAAAAATGAGAGTAATAAATAAAAAACTTATTTTGAGAATAATAAATATTTATTTGAACAAGACCACATCTTAACTTAATTTTAAAATGAAAAGTATCAGAGAAGTACAAAAATATAGTTACCAAAGATGCTTAAATTTAAGTTTAACATATAATCCTGTTAAAAAGAATAGAAATGTAAGACAAAGGATTGAAAGAAAGTGATTTTTGCTAATTTCACTTACAAAAACTGACAATTAATAATAACTAAAGTTGACTTTTTTATCACTACTTTTAATTTTGGTAACTTTGGAGTTTTTTACATTTTGAGAGACAGATGACATAGTTTATGCAGAGAGCTCTACCAAAAGTACCTCCTTTTTTATTTGCTTAGTTTTGATATGTTTATTAATTTTTCGGTAAAGGTTGTCCTACTAGTGCTCAGTTGGGTTCATATTAGGAGACTAGGGGGATATTTTGAATTGTTTTCGAGCATTATATAATAGATAGTTTGGAACAATTATCTTGCTGAAAGGCATAGGAGAATACGTATGAAATCTAGAATGCTAATTTGGAAAAACTTTGGCCCAGATTAACTTCCAAAATATTCATATAACCTATTTGATTCATTATTCCTTCAATTACTAATAAATTATCTGCTTTAGTTGCTGATATACAATCCTAAGCCATAATTGAAACACCGCTGTATATTATAGTTTATCTCATGTTCTTTGATTTTTGAGCTCTGTGTATTCGGTTTCTTCAAATTTTTTAGTGTTCATCTTATCTGTAAAAAAAATGTCAGATTTACTTTTTTCAGCAAAAAATCACGGGATTCCAGAATTTTGGATCTGTTTTACAATTTCTTTTGCTGTCGAATATGTTGTAATTAATTTTGTTTTTGAACATTTTTTTTACATATTCCAATCATGGAATCTTACCATTTGTAACATGAGGCGATTGTCCCAGAATTGTGTGGCCGCGGTAGCCTAGTGGTCAAGTAAGGCCGGCGTATCATGACTTCGAGCCTAGTACCGTTCAAGACCCGTCATATAGGAGAGCGATGCACGTTAAATCTGTCGAGAGCTCAAACGTCTTTCCATTGGTGTGGTGTGGTAGTTAGGAGAGCGGGTGCCAGCTCATGTGTCGTCCTCGTCACTTGATCATAGTTAAAAAAAATCCTTCGCCAAAAGCCCTCGAGTAGCTGAATAGTGCAACGTTAATATCACTTACTTGCTTACTTGTCCCAGGATTGTACAATTTGCTCAAATTGTGTTCTACTTCAACTTTCTACTTGAAAATATTAATCTTCGTTTTTTTCACTTTTCTCACGATATATAATCTAACTTTCTGTCTGTCTTATTCGATCACCTAGTTCTTGCCTCACCTCTAGGGCTATCATCATCTTGGAACTTCTCAATAACTTTGCGAGATTTTTTTCAATGATTTAGGAAAAAATTTCCGTTTAGACTTGCTCTCCGTGTACAGTTTTATAGTTAAATTTTTCAGGTCCTTTGAAAATGATAGCTGATGATAAAGGGATTTCATAATTTTGGACTACGTTGTACTTGAGTTTGAATCTCATTTTCCAAACTTCCTCCATACATCGTTCGGAAATCGTGACAAGAGGCATTTGACTATAGCAGTCCATTTTGGCGGGAATTGGAATTCGGATATTAAAAACACATGTGATATGAACTAGAAGTTAGAGATTGAGATACAAGTCGCTTAATCTTTCAGCTGATTGCAGTTCGAAATTATGAAACCCGTTGCAAATAAATTGTTTGACGCAATTTATCTAAACATGGCGTGTTTGCTAATTACGTCAACGTCATCAAAAAAAAAAACCCTGGACAAATAATCAAGTGCATATGAGAAGGATGATAATTAAAAGCGTCCGACTTCCATATACAGTGAAAATCGCTTAACACGAAACTGAAGGGACTGAAATAATTTTTCGTGTTTAAGTATGTTGCAAAATAAAACAAACCATATTTTAACAAAATTAAGTAGATTAGAGTTTATTTTATTTACATAGTACACGTATATATGCATATATATAATAAATATTCGTGGCACACAAAAACATTCTTAAGAACTTGAAGAAATTTGACACAAAATTATTTTTAAATTTTTTAATAAACAAAACACTTGTTGAGTTTTTGGAAAATCATCTAGTAATTTTCTTTGCATTGTGTTTTTTTGCATCAGATTGTTAGCAAATTTTTCGATATCGTCCATATTGTTATCCATTTCACCACTAGAATGTGCGTGTAAATAACGATTCTTTTAATGACGTTCGTCTTTTCAGATGACAGGGGAACAGGAGCTGCATGATTAGTTTCATTTTCGTCGTTGGAATATGCCTCGATGGTATTTTTTGAGCTTTGAACAAACTCCAAAATGTCTTAGTTCACCATAATTGGGGCTGTACTCACATTATTATAATCTACTACAATGAATTCTTCCGATAGTACAATGAGGCGGTCCAATTCGGCTGGTGTTTTCCGTATTTTGTTCTTTCCCAGAAAGGAAATCTTTTCCTATTAAGAGAAAAAAGTGCATGAAAATACATATATATATATATATACAGTAGTTTGTCGGGACCGTTGTATTATTTCGTGTAAACCGATCTTTCGTCTTAAGCTTTTTCACGTTAAACGTATTTTACTGTATTGTACTTATGTACAAGTAGTTAATCCTTTTTATACTTTCCGATCATTTTCATAAAAAACTGCTAATGAGTTGGGAAACTATTTGGATTAGCGAAAGATGCTTAGTTACCTCTGTTTACAACACATACCACTGTTCGTTCATAAGAGAATTTTATGAAAAACAAGAAATTTTCTGTTATAGAAATCTGAATGGCTGCTGAAATAAAAATATTCTCATTAATTTTTCCAGGGGGAAATACCGAATTTATAGTACTTAGTATTATCACAATCTATTAGCCACATTATATAAAACGAAGCACATGGTTGCCAATTCAGCGTGTACGACACATAGAAAATCGTGGCTGCCAATTTGGCGAGCTATTAACAGAGTTGGCGATTGTTACGATAATACGTAAGTACCGAATTTATTTAAAAATACAATGATGTTTCTTGGTTGCGGTAGCCAAGTAGTTATGGTCACGAACTCGTGGTCAGTGTTGTTGAACTATGGGTTCGAGTACTGGAGACAGTAAATATTCTCCGTGGAGAGGGGTGATGCACTTTAAGTTAGTCGAGGCTCAAATTCCTCATGTTGACACGGTGTGAAAATTTGGAGAGAAGACAAGCTCAGGTAACGTCGTCGTTTGAGAGATACTCAAAATTACGAGGTTCGTCCCCAATAACCCTAGTATAGTTTCAAAGTAGGACGTTAAATAACATTCACTCACCATTGATGTTTTTAATTCTCTAGCGATGTGGCGTGGGAATTAGAATGAATGAGTGAATGTTTATTAACGTAGTACATATGGCAAAAAGAGGGCTACTGACCACAGACCCAGTAATTTTGAGCCACGTCAAGAGAAGAGGACGATATCCGAACCGACAATGCACTCTTCTAACTTCCACACCATGCCAAGAGGAGAGCTTTGAGCCACGACAGATTTAACGGTACATTATGCTCTCCACTCGGTGAGGAGACCGCGGTAGCCTAATGGTCAAACTAATGGACTCGTTGCCAGTGTGTTATGATTTCGAGTCTAGTACCGCTGAAGACCCGCCATGTAGGGGAGCGATGCACGTTAAGTCTGTCGAAGAGCTCGAACGTCCTCCCATTGGTATGGTGTGGAAGTTAGGAGGGGGGCAGCTTAGGTGTCGTCCTCGTCACTTGATCATGGTTCAGTCACCAAAAGCTTTCGTGTAACTGAATAAGGCGACGTCAATATTCACTTGATCATGGTTCAAAATTACGATATCCGTCCCCAAAAGTCCTCGTGTAGCCGAATAGAGTGAAGATCAATATGCACTCACTCACCAGTGTGACGTTAAAAAGGCACTGAGATTCACGATTGATAATTTTTATCCTCCTGATGTGGTGTGGAATTGAGACGAGTGAGATATCGTCATTTGGTCGTAGTTCAAAATTAGGAAGCTTGTTGCCAATAGTCATTGGGTAATTCGAGTGTGCTGTTGCTCGGATGTGCAACAACTACAGTACGATGTTGTTGTTGTCGTGTCCTTCCCGCAGGGAAGGAATGAAAGTTGCCATAACCTGTGAGACACAGGTTGGACTTCTTAACGATAGATGGTGACACCACCTATCTCCACCTCCACAATTTTGGCATGGAACTGATGGGAAGGGAAATATTATCCAGCGCTCTGCACTCGTGGTTTCTGCTGCGACCGCCCACAAGACTTTCGGACCCACTGATTTAACGAGCACGTACTCCGTCTATACTCGGTGGTATTTAGTGGCATCAGCATCGAACCCAGGCCCTCCAGTCTGGAGTCTGATGCTCTAACCACTAGGCTACCCAAGGCCCCACACACAAGTACAGTACGATTATTGCGATAAGCCCCCCTAAACTGAGAAGGGGGTTATTAAGAGGGATAAGTAGCACACACAGGTATTTTTAGGGGGGGGGTCCAGGGTCAAAAGTCCACCAATCTCGTATCATGCTCCAATACGCCTCTCAACATATTCTTTTGATTTTGTCTATTTTAGGGAACAAAAAACAGTAAAAAATCATTATTGAATAAACAATTAGTAATAAATAATAAAATTACTTTATAAAATTTTACGTACTATGTGCATAAATATAATCAATCGGAAAAAAAAATAAAAGGCTTTGGAGAGGGTCCGCCCACCTCCTTGTGTGCGCCACTTAGAACAATGAATGGTTTAATTTTGAAACAAGCGTCACACACGCACATAAAACTTGGTTGATTATTAAAATTACGCCAAAAGCATGCCAATGTTATAATTCTATTTAATTAACGTCCATAATTTAATATTATAATTTTTATTTCAACACCAAAGGCATATACTTTTTCTGTATATATTTTTTCTATCAAGTGAAACGTAGCGCCTTGCTACTGTGACAATGCCATGTTAGAAACACCGAATTCAAATACCATGTACCAAATATTTCCTCTTTAATCTTAAAATTTGTTCTGTTTGCGAACATTTCCTTGACAGACTGAAATCGCGCTATTCTCGGTCACGGAGCCTTCAACGAGAACGAGCTGCCTACGCGTCGTTGTGGTTTTACATATACACATAAATTTATCGAGCTTTTTTTCAACAAATACCATTATCTTTTCCCGCCATTTTTTGACAGGACTTCCATTTAGATGAAATTTAATCAATGACAAGTTTGTTCTGAAGAAATTATATTGAGCGATGAAGGTTACAATTCAATTTATGCATTCATACTTGAAATAAATTGGAAAAAGTGACTTTGAACGAAACGCAAACTTAGATCGATAAACAAGTAAAGGTTAATTTTATGTACAATTTAAAGATTTGTATCAGTTTCATTACTACTCGTAGATTTAGAAATAAAAACTCATTTATCTTTATTTAATGTGTCAAATAAATATTCCGCACAATCTTTTTTTTTTTCAAAATTTATCTAAAATTCGAAACCTGTATATAAACCGAACTGAAAAAAAAAGTTCCTGTAATTTTTAAACACATCACTTGTTGCTAAGCGATAAAAGAGCTGACACTTTTCAAAATAGAATTGCTGTTAAGTAAAACGCTAATGACAATAGTTTCATTTCTGGTAGTTTTTTCTGAAACTAACACATTTTCTTCATTAATTTGTTTTTTTATACAATATCAAGCTATTTATATTTTCTGCTCCATTTTCTATGTCAGAAAGATGAGAGGGGAAGAGAAATTCTCGTATGTACGATACGTGATCGTCGACCTATGTTTCCTGCCTTGGAGGCAAAACTGGGTGCATGATGATCATATGCATTCAGTCAGTGAGAATTTTACTAACTATTCGGAAACTCAAATTCTCTCTGACACTATAAAATATTTGTATGCTTTTTTTTTTCTTTTAGAATAAAAATTCCATTCAAAATATACAAAAAGTTAAAAGATTAATATCGCTTACTCATGGTTAATGTAAATGTAAAAAAATAAAATTTAAAAAAAAAAAGCCGTTTTTCCTAAATTGAGTCTTTTTCGAGATTAATGGTTCCGTATGCGAGTCGATCCTTCATACTTTCACTTAAAAAAGAATTTCCAAAAATTCTCGGTTTATATACAAATGTATATGGTACTTACAATTATAATAGATCATACACAAACACATTTTTAAAAATTGAAACACACACACACACAAATTAGTCTATATCTCCATAGAGATGTAGACTGCCTTATGAGTTACTAAAAATTAGATATTGCATGTGTAAAATAATACAGATTTTTAAATAAAAACATTAAAAAAAAATTAAACTCTTAAGAATTGTAGTATTTTGTATCTCCTTTTTTCAAAAAGCAATTAATCATCCAAAATATACAACTCGTATTTCTATTACTTAAATGGGGAAAATACTGTTAAAAAACTTTCCAGATCGTTCTACATACGAAATGGAGATGAAAAAAACAACAAATAAACGATTTGGCGATTATTCTACAGAAACAATACGTAATTTGGGAATAAAAACCAGCTTGTCTACTATTTCCCGTAAAAAATGATACCTTTTTGTCTTTTTTTCTGTAAAAACTTAACCTGACGACCTGCCAATGATCCCACCAAAACTGTTCATGAACTTGACTACTTCCATCGAATCCAACGTTATTGTCTTTTCGAAGCAGTTTTTGAAATTCAATCGTCTGCTGTTATCTTTTCGAACGTGTGGGTGGCCTATTTTTTTTTCTTTATCCCCTTCTATTTCCACTCGAGAAGCATTTTTTTCCCCTCTTCTTCCTAATATAATTCGTATCCGGTTATGAAATAATTTCCCACTACAACTTTTCCCCTCCTCTTAGTGTGATAACTTTCCCTGCAAAAACAGTCTCTTTGCTATACCTTGAATTTTCCCAGCTAAGGGAAGAACACTATTTTTTTTTCGCGTTGAGTACTTTATCCCAGATTTTTCCCCTTTTCCCCGCTCTCTCACATTTAATTCTACTTAACTTTTTTCATTCAGAGGTCGAAATAAAATGCTAGAGATTATGGTTTAAATGCAACGTTTCTCTAACTGCTGGAACTAATTTATCGAGATGGTAGAAGAGTCATCCTCTGAAGACCACCTAGGAAACCAAGTTAATGGTACTACACTAACAAGATAATGGGGAATCGTTCTGCAAGAAAGTCATGGGTATATGATAATCGAAACAGTAGTTGGAGCTCTGGAACAGCCTTCCGTTTTCAAGAATGGCTGTATTGTTTATTAGATTGAGAAGGGTAACGCGATTTGAAGTGAAGTATATCTTTTAAGTGGTAAGTGGAACTGGAGGCGCGCTTTAAGTTTTAATGGTGTTAAATTACTTTTTTGAAATCATTCTAAGAGTTATTTTTGATTATACATATATCGTTCTCAGAATTTAGTTTTTAAGAGTGAAATGGTTTTGAAGATTTAAATGAAGAGGTGTGTGTAAATTTTAATGGTAAAAGTAGTTGCCGAGTGGAGTTTAAATATAATCAATCGTAAAATGCTATGTTCAACTGCATTCACGCTGTTATATAAAATTAATGATTTTCTCAATAAATTTGTGTCTTTAATTAATTGTTTTTGTACATAGTGTTCTCAAGATTATTCTACTCCCGATTTAAGAGATTCATTATATAAAATATAAATTATTCAATTTATTGAAAATAAGGGCCATTTTATTTTAAACACTTAGATCAGTATTTCTCAAACTTTGGTGTGAGTACCCTTAAAGAGAGGTACACCCTCCTTGTAGAGAGGCTCATACACGTTCAAGTTTTCTGGATTTAAAATCCTCACATAGCGTGATGCCCCTGTAGTCTCGTGGCTGGCATGCCATGAGTTCGAACCCCAGTGCCACTGAAGACTTGCCGTAGAGGGAGGGAATTTGTAATTACATGTTTTTATAAAAGTTTAAAAAATAGGTAAGAATTTATCTTTAAAACAGGGTGTGAAAGGAATGCTGACTAAAAACCAGCATATGATTATGCAGGTTAAGTTAAATCTTTACCACAAAAAAAAGCTGTTTTATCCAATGGTGCTGCCATCTTGAGGAGTAATATCGACTCTGAAATATATCTCTTAAACTATAATTTTTAAATTTAATTTATGAATTTTTTTGAAAAAACTGTTTAAAAACATCAAGTGTCATCTACTACAAGTTTTTAAAAAATGCATTTGAACTTGAGTGTGGGAATAATAAAAAGTATTTCATTTACATTTGAAAATTTAAACAAGGTATTTTAATAAATATATATAGGGTGAGTGTGAACTGATATAGTAGGAATTGAAAAAAAAAATCCATGCTGCGTAAAGCCTTGCCACCATAAATAACAATCGAATGGCAACGATGACTCAGTCCGATGTGAAATACTCTCCAGATCGTCCTTCAGTCTCAGGAAGAGGAAGTTATCTTTAAAATTTCACTCGAGGTTGCGCGTTGTTTATAATCAAAACAAATCCTATATATCACAACCAAAATATTCTTTATGTTTTACTCATTCCTACAAATGGCGTTATCTACAGAAAATCGGCCTGTGATGAAACATTTATTTAGGGAAACTATTCCTGAATGCGACCTCATTTACATATAATTTTAAGAGCAATTTTAATAATAACATATTTCAGTGACAAAAATAAAACAGAATTGAAAGAGAACACTTCCCAGATGCATAATTTCACATAGAAGGACAAATTTGCTTAATGACTCAAAATTTTATTGAATGATTTCTACCTTCACGATGATAACTTATTTTAAATATTTATTTATAAACGATGGCCAAGGTTTTAAAAAGTATAAAATTATGACATGTAAATAAAATTGCACTGATTTTATGAGTAACTTTTTTCATATGTGTAGAAAGAAGCTAATAAACAAGGATTAAAATTACATTAAACAGAAAAAGTGAGAAATGAAATCTAATCCACTTATAAAGTGAGGAGGGGGGGGGGGGAGTGAAGTAGAAAACCCTAAAACCTTATATTTTATTCTTTTTATTAAAGTAAAAAAAGGTGGACATTTGTGGGTGTCGGGGGAAGGAATAATCATTTAATTATTTGTAGATTTTTATTTGCTTATTGTTTATAATAATTAGAGGAGGTGCTCCCTGCCCGCCATTTTGCGGACCAACCCCTGTTGTACAAATTATACATCTGTTCTTACTCATTGCTCTCTATTTTTTTTTCAATATAGTGTTTACAGGAAAAAAATAAATTTCAGGTCTTTATCTCCACTTTTTAATGTGTTGCTCAATTTAGTGCATCTTCAAAATCAATGCTAAGTTAAATTAAACTTTTTCGACATATTTTTACTAATTATCCCCAGTGGCGTAACAGAGAACATTTGCCCCCCCCCCCTGTAAAGTCAAGTTTTGGGTCCCCAAGTTTGATTATACAAAGGTTAGATACTTGGTGGCAATCAGCTCCCTAGAGCGCTGCCCACTCCGATGTGACATATGGAGCCTGGTTACTTTCGGGGGTGTACGTTACGCCACTGATTATACCTTATGTATAAGTAAATTTACTACAGCATCATGAAAAGCATTTTTTTACATAGAGAGCATATTTTGTGTATTTAATGTTTTATCTTCTTGTGTAATTATTGTTTCACTTTAAAATAGTGTAAATCATTTATATATAGATGTTTAATACGTTGATATTACTTTCTGTTGTCCTTATTTTATGACAAAAATTGTAATATTTGCAAGCAACGTCATCCACTTACATTATAATGGCGTTTCAATGGAAACTTAGCGAAATATTGGTGATACAACCAAGGTGGTATCATTTTTGGCGATTTGGCGGTCATATGGATGCTTCTGGAAATTACTGGAGAAATCTATAACATCACGATCTATGACGTAAGCGGATTTTTCGAGAAAGCGCTGGAAAGCAGGGGAGGCAAATCGTTCTTGGCGCTCGTCTTCAGTTAAATTCAACTGTTTACGTTTTACTAACTACGCCTTTTGCAAAATAAACTTATTACAGCATCGCGAAATTTTTTTTTAGCATAGAGAGATTTATAAAATTCTTAATAGGTATATTTATTTATTTGCTGCTGTAAAACAAATTATGCAGATATAATCCCCCACCCAACCACACGCTAACACAAGAACAAATTTACTAAGTTTCTTTTTTTTATTTCATTTTATTTTAATTAATTACCACCGTATCATTGATACGACTCTAGCTACGCCCCTGGTCGCACTCTAAAACAACGCGAGAGCTTCCGGGGAACGGACATAGTTATTTTGAAACTTGGCGAAATGATGGCGACGAACCTGAATTGGTAACCTATATTCTCCAACACTTAGTTTTAAACAAATCGAAGGATTTGAATTATTTTTAAGGGAATGCATAAACAATTCTTTCAAATCGTTTGAACAGAATTAAAAATTCTAATTTCATATAAAATAAATAATCAAGTAGGGCATAAAACAATAAAATGTTAAATAGAAACTAAAATTTTAATTATGAATATGTTACTTATTAGGCTTAGTGATAGCAAAAGCTGTTTTTAAAAAAGGCAATTTTATATTCATTATTAAGTTTTCCAGTGAAAATAAATCAGAAAATCCTAGGAAAGAAAAGGAACTTTTTAATTAAATCTTTTACCCGCTCCTGTGTTATTAATACAGAAAAGAGATTCATTTGCAACTCTGTAATTCTCTATCTCATTGCGTAAAACCTAAAACTGCAACGAAATTCGGATTCGACGCTGTTATATAACATTATATGACGCAATTTAAATTTATGTCAAATTTCACTAGACCTGCAATAGTTTTATTATAAAAAGTAATATCAAATATGTGGCAAAAAAAAAAAATTGAAGAATATTAAAGTAATAAAACAAGTTCTATGTGAAAAAGAAATTTTGGAATTTTAAGACATCATCGCACAGGGAAAAAAATTTAAAAATATCGTTAAAGATAATTTTTAGATTCAAGGTAATATGATATTCAGAATGTGTTTGTTTTAACTGTAAGAAAACATTTACAGTGGCGTAAAATGGAGAATATGAGGGCCCCTTGCAAAGTCAGGATTTGGGCCCCAAGCCGGATCTTACAAAGGATTACAACTTGGTATCAGTCAGGCTTTGGGCTTCCTAGAATCCTCGATCCCCCATCCGCAATGCGGGGGGGGGGGTGCGTTTCGCCCCTGAACATATAATAAATCATAAAGAAATATGACAGAGAAAATCAATCAAATGAGAACCAAGTACAACGACCGAACGTGGAAGTGAAATTCAAAATTATTTAACTTAATTTTTTTCGTACTTACATTGAAATAATAATAATATACTTTGCAAAAATGTTTCATGTTTTCAAATATTAAAAAATTGTAAGGAAATTTGATAAATGATACATGAATATCTTGTTTTATTGTGTTTCAATACTTGTAAAATCTGAAATTTTGTATGTTCTTTTTCATATATAAAAACATAATTTAGATTTCTCATTTTTTTAAAAATGAAGGGGGGGGCGAAGAGGGAAGAGGGGTCATTTTATTTTTTCAAATAAAAAAAATTAATTTGTCCCAAAGAGAACACAAATTCCGAAACGCGTTATCGAACAAGAAACCCGTTCGATCTAAGTTTAACAGAATGAAAATAGATCTAAAAGAGCGAAGTGCAGTCAAAATTTCTTCCCTAATGCAGTACCTACGTAAACACGGAGGAAACGTAGCAGTCGTGGCCGAGTGGTTAAGGCGATGGACTTGAAATCCATTGGGGTTTCCCCGCGCAGGTTCGAATCCTGCCGGCTGCGTTGTTATTTTAATTTCTGCAGGCAAGGTTGTTCTACCGAGGTTTATAACGGGCTTTATAAAACGATATTAAAACATTATAAATTCCGGTTGTTGACGCTAAATGTTTAATTATTTTTTGCGTTTTTGATAACAAGATTAAAATATTTTTTAAAAAGGTATCTTTAATCTAATTCTGTAAAACACCTTTCCAGAAGATTTTATTTTTTTTTTTATTTTCAGTGTTTATTCCTGTATTAAAATTTTTCAATCATATTTTTTAAAATCAGTATTGTATATATTTTGATTGTACGGTTAAATTTTAATAAATTTTTAAAAATTATTTTTGACAATGAAAATTCCTTAATTTTCTATTAAAAATGCTGGTTTTTGAACGACATTTTTTCTCTCTTTTGAATTTAAAATCAGTACAAAAATTTAGCAAAATTAAATTCGGGAATTGAAAATTTTTACATGTTTATCGAAAATATTTTTTTCGTTTTCAGGTATAAAAATTATCACAGTTTAAATTTTTATTTGTTATGGAATTTCTTCACTAGAAAACATATTCAAGGACTATAATATTGGAACAAAATTAAATTGAAAGAATTCATTACTTTTAATATTTTTTTATTTCATTATTTATCTGAAAAAATCAAAATAAGATCTGTTAAATTACATTTTATAATTTTCATGTTGCTTCTACGGTCGACGTTAAAAAATAACTGATTTAAATTATTATTCTATAGAAAAAAAAGTGAAAGTAATATTTGTTAATAAATAGTTATGTTTATTTAATTTATTTTTGTGCAACTTTTACTTGTAATACTTTCTGTTGTCGAATCTAAAGCAAATAAATTTTATAGATTATTATTATTATTTAATATCAATGAAGTTAGCAAGTTTTACGAAATAACTAGTGCCAAATGAGAATTTTCATTTTCACAACTCGTTTAAAACAGAAGGAAGAAAATAAAGCATAAACATGTTTCTTAAAGACGAGTATTTTTAATTTTTGATGCCGAATAATCGAATGATAAGAATATATTAGAAACATACAGTTTTGTTTTCACTATGAGCTAAGTAAAATGTGAGACTTAGTGTTTTTGGTACAGTGATTTTGAGAGGTGTATAAATAAATAGTAATTCTTTTGATATTTAGTGCCTGTTGAATCAGAATACACATATAAAACTGTTTAAGAATATTATTACAAGAAAAAAAAATAATTTTAATACAATTTTTGGCAAGAGAAATGAAAAAAGAAAGACCTATTTTGAAAATAGTTCCCTTTTGTGAAGAATGTTTCTTTAATAATAATATTTTGCCAATATATAAAGCTAAGACTTTTCTATAGAGCCTAATTTAGGATTTTTTTTAAAAATTCACATTATTTTCAGAATTACACCATCAATTGAAATAATGACAGTTGCATTTTTTGTTCTAATTTCTCTACTCTGATGTATTAAAATATGAATAAATATACTCTGTGTGTTTCCTGTTATATGTTTCAAAAATCTTAGTCTAGCATCTGTTAAAAAGTCCTTGATATATATATAGGCAAAATACTATCATAGAAAGATTTTTCATAAAAGGAAAATGTTTTGAAAAAAATATGTCATTCCCTCATTTTTTGTCAAATTGCATTAAAATTTTTCTTTAAATAGTTTGACATGCTTATTCTAATTCAACTGTCACTAAATATCAAAAAATTATCTGTTTATACGCTTTTTCAAAATCCTGATTTTAACCGTAGTCAATCATCTTGAATATTTTGATTTTTTTAAATCCTTTCAAAATATTATTAATATTAATTTTTTGGAAAAAAAAAAATTAAAATTGGTAGAAAGTACGCTTGATATAAAAAAAAGAAGATTTTTTTTTAAAATTTAACATATATTGTAAAAGTTCCGTGGCAACAATAATTCAAAAAACGTATTTGTAAAATTTTCTAGAAACTTGACTTTAAGCTCTTAATATGGCTCGTGCGAATGCATACTCCATTTCGTGATAAAAATACAGATAATTTTCTTGTAATGAAGATTTCAGGATAAAAATCTTCGCTTGTGATCCCATTCCTATTCTGGGACAATATCTGATTTAGATTTTTTTGTGCGATAAGGTATGATGCCATAATTCAACTTCCTCCCCCTTCCCCGCCCTTTTTACTTCGTTAATTATTTGGCAGCAGAAACAAGTGTGACATTGAAATAAAAATTAAAACACCTGGGGTTTTAAAGATATTCTATTGGAATACAAGTGATTAACAAAATAAAGAAAAGAAATTTAATTTTCCGAAAAGTTACATTTCTTGTAGACAACTTAATACAATGTATATCATCTTTAAATATTCAGTACTGTTGTAAAATATTTGTTGGGAATGTTGTGCATAATTTATGTCTTGTCGGAGTTTTTAAAATATAGCTTTTAATTGTAGCATTTGTTTGAAACTTTTTACATCAAAATATGTTTAACAGATGGCTTTTAGATTAAAATCTTCGCGCACATTTTGTTACGTAATTCGACTGTTTCAAAGAGTTTAAACTGTGTGTTGTTTGCAAGGAATCTAAATGTGTTGTTAAATTTTGGATAAAATTATCAGATGTTTAAAAATTTTCTCAGTAATACTAATAATTTTGAACATTTTTTTTCTTTTTAATCATTTATCTGATTTTAAAGTGTTACTATAGAAACCGTTTGTGAAAAAACATAAAATTGAATTTATTTAAAAAAAAGAGGACATTAATTGTATTACACGAGTCCTATAACTTTTTTATAAAATATGGCCATCAAACTATTTAGAATGTCCATTTTAAAAAATTTGTTCTGTTTCTGTAAATTTGTAGTTTCATTCTATAGCTCTTGAAAATATCTCCAAAAAAGTTTAATAAGACAAAATAAGTTTAACCTGACTTACTTGCTCGTCACATTTTGTCGTAATGAGTTTAACTTATCTATGGTGTTTTTGCACTCGCAAAACGTTCAAAGGTTTATTGTGGAATATGACATCGTTGAAGATAACTTGTAAAATGTAGATGAACGTTGTGCTCGACATATAAGGTTTTGTTATTGAAGTATAATTTTTCTTTAAAATAAAGGAAGATTGAATTAAACTTGTATTAAACATTTATTAACCTATTTTATCGGTAATATCAAGTCATATTTTAATACAAATCTAGAAACTTGTTTCTAAAGAAAGAATCGGGTTAGGAATTTTTTTTAAATCTTTGTGAGGTTGCCATTTTTTTACCCGTACTTTTCACAAATAAAAGTATTTTTTGAGATATATGTTCATTATTTCTTACTACCGTTTGTTAAATCCAATTGATTTCCAAAACTCTGTTATGACATTGTGAAGGAATCTAATACCAACGCACGCAGGCTCTTATTGATTGACTGGGGATCAAAATTTTGCCTCCAATATGAACAAAGCTGCTAAAATTGTTAATTAACCCTTTAACTGCCACTGGCGTATATATCCGTCTCGCTCAACCGATGCTTTGAGTGCCCCAGACGTATATATACGTTCTATCGAAATATGATTCGTTTATTTCCGCTGCTATCAATAAAACTTTTCCGAAGGGTTTGGAATGCAACAAAATGACCTTGATAGTGTTTGTGAAGAATTTACTTATTTCAGAGAAAAATGTGCTTGTTTGTGCCTTTTCTATCTCCCCCCCCCCAATACACCACATACGCTCCCCCATTAAAGACTGTGGCGAATCGCGTAAATTTTAATCAGTAATTAAGGGATTAAGGCCCACATTAAGGCTAGACAGATAAGAAAATTTTTAAATACTTCAGTCCCTCATTTTCCACACACACATTACTTCTCTATACATGTGTGTGCGCAATGGTGTGCGTAGTTATACGGCAGAATATATGGATACAATCAGGGACGTAAGAAAACTTCTTGAGGCTCTGGACCATTACGCAAAAGTAAACCCTGGGCCCTTACACAAATGTAGACCCCACCTATGCCCCTGAAATGTAGACAGTATATCGCATACGTTGCCAAATACACGTACAAATAATAACCCGAAACAAATAAATGACAATACAAACCGGCTCGACCAACTACCGCCTTCTGACTGAATGAGTACTAATGGTAAATAGTTGTAGGTCTAGACCTATATATGGACGACGGTCATCACATGTAGCCAGTTGATATATTGCCCAAAATTCCAAGTTTTTCAGAGAATTGGAAAAAACATTTGACCGTTGAAATTATTCAAACCATAATCTTACTAAGATTGAGTCGAGAACGAGACGAGAGGCCCCCATGGTCGAGGCCTAGGGCTTAGGCCCAGTTCGCCATGCCTTAAGATGTCCCTGGGTACAATAAACAACTGACGAATCCGAAATCAATGAGGAGGCAAAAGTCGTCAGTCTAATTAATATGATCTTGAAGTTGAAGAAATTATTGTTTCATTATATCCACACTAGAGGCCACAGGAGAAAGGGTACTGGTAAGGGACCACGTAATTCTGAATCACAATCATTGACGAGAAGAACATCAAAGAAGGCGCTACATTTTCCTTATAAATGATCTATACATGAGATCCGTGCCATTATGGGAGTTATGTGTCCAGAGAGATTTAACGTGTATCAGTTCCGCTACATGCCATTTTTCGCTAGAACGAGACTCGAACTCTGTATTCATTAGTCATGATTCCGGTACTTTTCCAAGAAAGCCGGATAAGTTCAAACCAATTCTTTATGTTACTGACATCCATTATATGAATTTATTTATTAACTTAATTAAAATGAATTTAATCAATAACAATCTAGAATCATTTACAAAGTTCAGAAAATCTGTTTCTCTTCTCCGTGTCTCATTTTTCATTTTAGAACCGTAAACTTTATTAGTTTATCCCTGAAACGAGATGAGAGAGAGAGCGCGCTTACGTTTATTAATACTTACATCTCTTGTGACTCACCATTAAATCTTTTACATCCTTCAAGCTCGAATTTCTTAGACAACTTTCATGGCAGAATCTTTTTAATCCTCTCTCGCCACAAACTCTTCGCTTCAGGGCATTTACACCTTCGAAACTAATAAAATTAAGCACAATCCCATAAAAATATACGGATCAACTTCTCGAACGTTCTACCGACCTTCTCGAAGACACGAATTTAAAAAACGAAGACCCCTGTCATTACACGTTAAATGGAAAACGCCCTGAAAAAAAACTGAAATATGCTACAAAATTACAATGGGGGGGGGGGATGTAAACCTTAAATCCTACGTGCTTGTCTTCACAATACCTCTGAGACAAGGCAACATCATTCTTTCTGTCAGAGTTACCAGTAACATTTCTGTTGTGTACTTGCCAAACAACTGAGGCGCGAGACCTCTAAAACCTGAAGCATTAACAACAAGAGCCCCTTTTTTGGGGCCCCATCGCTTTTGGAGTCCACGCCTAAAAACAATGCCAACGCTTCTCCCTATCCAAAATCCGGACCATAATGCTTTGAAGTCATAAAAAGATGGTAGTCATCTATTGGAGAGAGAAAAGTTTAAATTACCTTCCAAGGGCAGATATTTACTTTGTAGCCTTGATCTTTAGGGCATGATATATTTTATATTTTATTTTTGATAATGCTTTTATTTTGTTTCGCGTTTTATACTAGTTGGTCACGAAATTTTTATTCATTGAGCCAGGTATAATACAAAAGCTTATGTGTGCGATGAGATTAAGTTCTATTTTTTCTTCTTTTTTTGTGTGCTTGTAAAGGCATTAGAACAGGCGTCACTCGGTAGATTGGAAGAATGCTTTCATAATTCATTTTTGATATCATCTCCTTCGGAATTTTTAGTGCCAATATCATCATTTTATTTCTAAAGATTTTTTTGGGGGGAAGGCGAGATGGTGGTTGTTGGGCAAGAAGAGATGTGTGTTGTTTTTCTTTATTATATAAATTCCTGACTTTCTTTTCTTCTTTTTTTTAAATCAATCTCTGTTTCTCGAGTGCCAGAAAACAATTTAAAAGATTTTTTTTGTGTGTATAAAGAACTTTTTTTTGGTTGTGTGTGGGCATTTTTTTCTTCTAAAGGACGCAGGTTTGGTAAGTTTCCAAGATTCTTACCAAAGGTAACAACGGTAACAAAATGACCTTATAGTAGTACGCCAAAGAGTTGAAAGCAATGAAAAAAAATCGGAATTTATTTGGATAAAAAAAAGCTATTCTTAGTGTAAAAATTATTGGTTAAAGTATTTGGACAACGTGTGATTCTCGATTTGTTTCTTGAGAACATAAATCGTTCTGAATGAATTTACTGGAATAGATAATTCCAAAATGGGTAGGAAGAGGGAAAATATTTTTTTATATTATTCTGTGTAACTTAACTTTTATTTGAAATTTATTAAGACTTAAAAATTAATATTACATCGTGCTAAGTATTGATTATGACTTGTATAAGATTCACGGATCACTATTAAAACATCAGTTTAAAAAATTGATACAAACTATTTTGAATTTAAAGAAATAAAATAGCAAAGTATCTTAATTTAATAATGTGAATGATAAGTGTTAACTCTTGAGACGCACTTCGTTGTTGTGATACTATGCTACAAAAAAGACTTTTTTTGAAAAACCAAATAAAACGTTTGAATTTCCCATGTGATTCTTAACATGTTCATTCAAAAATATACAAGTTTAGTAATACACTTCATTTTTTAATACTCCTGATCTTAATCTCCACAGACCCAGATCGATCCTAATTGATCCTGCTTTTCTTTGATTTCTAAATATGTTCTCTTTTATTTAATTAATTATTTATCTTTTACTTCTATTCTTAAATTCTCTCCATTTTTGCAGCTCGACTTGCTAGAACTGTTAATTACTCAATGATTGGTCGAGCTTTTTACCTTGTAACGGGTCTACCGCGAGCCCCCTACTAATCCTCTTAGAGGAAAAGTATTTCTTTTAAATATTGTCCAATTAAAAATTTTTCTCCCAAAGAAGGCATGGTTTATGCAAATAAAACATGATATTTAAGCATTAACTTTTAGGTACGCTGAGTTAGTGGTTAGGCGTTAGCAGTTAGTGACAGTGGCGTAACGAAAAATATTGGTGCCCCCTTACAAAGTCAGGTTTTGGGCAAGCCCAAATACGTACTTGGTGGCAGTCAGTCTTTTGGCCACCTATTACCCCTGGGCCGCCCCCGCAGTGCAGGGGTTGCGGGGTGTACGTTACGCCACTGGTTAGTGATTAGTGGAAAGTAGTCAAGAGTTACTCGACGATTAATTGTTGAATAATTAAGGATTGTTAATTGAAGATTTAGCCAATAAGTTGGATTAGATAAAAAAAAGACTAGAAGTCTTGACTAGAAGAAATTGACGTCAATCAGGCTTTGGGCCCCCCGCGATGCGGGGGTTGCGGGGGTGTACGTTACGCCACTGCTTGTGACTATTGGCCACTCCAGAATTTTATCATATCCTTGAAGTTCAAGGAGTAAGAAAGTTAATTGTGAGTCAGTAATAAATGCAAAACATATTTTTTTCTTTCCTTCCTGTTTAACTACTGTTAGCAATATGAACAATAATAAATAATATCATTTGCTTTTTCTTATCATTTATTAATTAATTATCCATAATAGGGATAAAATGTATTTTTTAGAGGTTTTAGCTATTTATGACCAATTAATTTATAAAATAACTTTGAAATTGTTTATTTTTCACTTTAACGTCTATCATTAGTTATTTCATAGAATAACTAGTTATTTCATCAAATAACTAGGTAAAGTATGAAATATTTAATCTATTATATACTTTAATTGACTTATCTAGTTATTTGATGAAATATACCTAGTTATTCTATGAAAATAATGAATTATACTTTATAACATTCTTTTTTCATTCTCCCCTCCCCTCCCCACCCCGTCTTTTTTCTTTTATTTTTTTCCCATGCGTGAGAACAGTTGCATACTTCTTCCTTTAGAAAAATAGAGATAAAGATATTTTTTGGATACAAATGCAATAATTTTGGATACCTTAACAGCTAATCCATTATTATGTTACGCACACTATTTTTTTTTTTATTTTTTACCTTATGAATCTTAGAATGCCAGAGATTGAAAAGCTATTCAAAAATTAGAAATAGAATCTGTCGGTCTTTATCATCTTTTACTGTTACCTAATCGATTATTCTCTCTTAAGATTTCTCAGTAGGAACGTGCAACATTTAAAGCGTGATATAACATTATCTCAGCGTCTCTTCTGGGTCTTTATGTAACCTTAAATAGATTTTTGATAGATCGTTGCAGCGCTCCTGTCTAATTTTCGAATGTTTATTAGAGCTTGTGCTTCTTCATCTATTTGATCGATGTTCTTTTTTATCTAGTTATCTTTGATTAAATCTTTAGAAATGACGCCCAATAAATTTTTTTGGTGGATTTCTTTATTCTGTGAGAAAAATTTGGAAAATCTGGTTTAATCAATAGTTCTACTAACTGATAATCAATATCTAATTTCTTTTATTTTTCACAATTTTGGTTGTTTCATCAATTTTTTAATTCAAGCGGACGTGGTTAGAGCGGACACATAGCATTTCGTGGTCTGAGAGGACACTTTGAAACTCATCGTGCTTAGAGCGGACTCATTCCCCCCCCCCCCATCTTAGAACAGATTCGATTTTCTAATTACAAGGATAAATACATTTTTGCTAATCAAATTTAATTATTTGTATTAAATTGTTAAGATGTTATAGTGCGAATACATTTTAAACATAGCGAAATGTAAAAAAGAAAAAAAAACCCACTTTTTGTGTTTATTTTTTTAGTATTTTAACTAATAAGTGTGTCTTTTAATTTGAAATCCAGAGGATTAGGTGACCCTGGAATAAAAAGAAAAAAAAACACATGTAAAATTGGATGAAAGAATTGAAAACATCCTAAAAGAATTCGAAGCATCAAACAATTTAGAAAAATGTCTAAAATCTTTAAGTTTTGTAACTAGGTTGTAACTAAATCCAATGGTAAATGATATTTAAGCCTTTATAATAAAGGTTAGTTTGTATTTATTTACTTGTATTTATTTTTCTTTTATTTAATTATATATCTTGTATTTTACCCCTTCTAGTATTTTTTTTTACTTATACATTAATGAAACTAATTAATTTTATGGCAATTGCACCTGTTCTAATATTTACTCGACTCTAAAATACAGTTTTCCACAAAATTCCAGAAATTCATTCATACCCTTCTTCATATTGTCATTTACTATTAATTTTTAAATATTTCTTGAAAAAGTTTTTATTTTTATTACATTTTGCTATGTTTAAAATGTATTCGCACTATAATATCTTAAAAATTTAATTCAAATTAAATTTAATTGGCAAAAATGTCTTTATACTTGTAATTCGGTAATCGAATCTGTTCTAAGATGGGGGGGGGGATGTGTCCACTCTAAGCACGTCCGCTGTAGCCACGCAACCTTTCAATTGCATCAAAAGTCATCTTTTTGTATAAATTCTTTGATTCATCTACAACTTTAAATAACGTGTACTTGAACATGTGGGCTAAATCAGGTATGGACCATTGTTTTGTCTCATAGGGCCACATTGTGGAAGCAAAGGAGATTGGAGGACCGCGTCTTTTTAAAATTATTGTATACTAACGAATGAACTTCTCATCTCAGAAAAGGTATAAAATGTACCATAAAAATCAATAGATATAAATTAAATAAAAAAGTGGTAATTGTATTCAATTCATTGAGCTAATTTTATATCTATTGCTGCAAGCACATTTAATTCTGGAATCATTTTAATAAAAAATGTTCCCTATCGCATTTTTTTTTTTGACAATTTTTTTTAAAATCATGAGTGATTTTAAATAACTTGTTGTATGTATGCCACAGCCTACAAGTTCATGAACTCAACTTATATCTACATTTACTTGTTGATCTTCCTGAAAGAAAAATTATGCTCACAAATATATGCTGACCCAAAGATAGAGAACATTTTCAGTCTATTTGGTTTTTTGACTGTCTTGGAGGGCTGCATGTAGCCCGCGGGTCTCTATTTGTCCACCTTTGGATTAAATTCATGACGGTCTCATGATAAATGCAATCACGTGATCTCCATTGAATTCAAAACTGACATCAGATTTGTACTTGTTGTTCATTTAGATACATTTTGAAATTTAATAATTGGGTAAAAGGGTTTAAATATTAAGATTCTTTTTTAAAAAAATTCAAAATTAAGACTAAATTAATATTGTACGTGTATATTTCAATTAAAAGTATGTTGTTTACTTATGCGTGTTATTATTATTGGCAAATATATACTTTTTTAAAAGAAAGTTTATGTAAAAAGTAAATGTTGGCAACAGCGAAGTGCATGAACTGATTGGCTGGAAACACGGAATTGTAGTTATCATGGGACCAGTAGCGCACACAAAAATTTTTCAAGGGGGGAGTCCATGGTAGAAAGTCCCCCAACTCGTATCATACCTCAAAACAACAACACCAATTGATTCTTCTGATTTTGTCAACAAAAAAAAAAACAGTAAAAAATAAATCATTGAATTAATAATTAGCATTAATTAATAAAATAAATTGTTAATTACAAGTATTTAATTTATTTTACGTTATATATATTTTTATAGAGGATTATCATCAATTGAAAAAAACTCAAGGGCTTTGGGGAGTGTCCGGACCCCCAGGACATTTAATCCATTTTAAAATCCATTCAAGGACTGTATTAACTAGATTCCCGCCACTTCATATTAAAAAAAAAATTGAATTTAAAAACCATGTAAAAACTTGAAAAACGTGCTGAACGAAACAGTGCTGAATAAGAAACTGCTTAGCGTTAGAAAAATAATGGTCTTAATCAAATCATTTGCCATGCATTGGCAATCCACAATCGTGCAATGAACTGATGTAAGGTTAAGGTTTCGGCACGCTGGATTAATGGAAGAATTTACAAAGTAAATTTCGTGCGAGAAAATAATTTCCTTGACAATAAATCACAAATATTCAAAACTTAATAAATTGTTCAACTAATTATGAGGAAACACTTACAGAAAATAAAGAAATTCAAAACTAGCTTTACTTTATATACTATAATAAATATAAAAATATTAATATGGAATACACACAATGGAAAACTTCACATCTTTTTCTTCCTTTAAAATTTTTCATAACCTATATAATTTGAATAGAAATACCTCTCTTCGGTGGGGTTATTTTTGAGAAAGTTACCGATTGTATGATTCTCTAAAAAGTGATTTGATTTATATAACTGTCTTTTATCATAGAAATAATTTTTTTTTTAATTCTCCATGTTTATTTTATAAATTTCATACGAAAATGCATTAAATGCAGTTTGAAGATTAAGTTTGTCGACTTATCAAACAATTTATGTTTTTGATATTTATGAATGCGTTTGAGAGACTTTTATACTAAAATATATAACGAATGTGTTTTGCATTCTAGAGCAGCCGTCACCAAACCCTAGAACGTCATGGATCACTAAAAGCATAATTTTGTATTTTTTGGCCCACTAATATGATTGACCACTATATGGTAGACCACTATAACTGTATTCTCATTTATTTTAACCACTCTATTTACATTTCCATATCACTGAAAAGAAACTTCAAGAAAAGCAATAACAAACCGACAACGCATTAAACTTGGAAGAAATTTCACTAAATGTTGTAGCTGAATTTTTTTAAAAGAAAGTATAATCTATATTTTGTAATACGTTTTGTTACTCATTTTTGAAATTGAATCTTCAAAAAACTATAAATAATGTTCTAATTTTTCTGCGAAACATTAAAACTGGTAACGGACCACCGGTCGGTAAACGCTGTTCTAGTAGATTTTTATAAGCTGTAAAAATACATACAGCATTCGATGGAAAAAAAAATGTTCAATAAAAAAAATTCCACCATTTATTCTAGTATTTGATTCCACAAAAATAGAGCATAATCGGAAACCACGTAAGCAGAATCACACATAAATGAAATCAAATGCATTTTTTTCCTTTTTGATATTATTCATATCATAAATTTTATACCTAACTACAAATATTTACTGCACAATTAGTGATTAATTTAAATATTTCAAAATAAACTATTCTTAGGACGTTCTAAATTAAGGCTTTTACATTATCCATCATTAAAACCTCATCGCTCTGAAATCAGTGAGTTAAGAGTTCAACTGCATAATAAAAGGTATTACTGTGTATTTCAATAAAAACTTACTATTAATTTATTACTTTTAAGTATTTGTAACGATAAAAGCAGATGGATTTCAAACTTGTGACCCAATGCGCATGTGTTTCTTCCATTATTTATAGTAATCGTTTTACAAATGTTCTTTTTTTTTTTAATTTGAATAAGTAGTGCGAAATCGCTTACGTTTTGCAACAGCTGAAAAATTGGAACTTTCAACTATGTTTCGCCACTGAACCATATGTCCAAGTTGCCTGCGATACTTCTGCTATCAAAACACGCTTTCCTGGATGAATACCAACGAAAACATCTGTTCTCAAAACGGCGTTTCGCGGGAAACCCACTTCAAAGTAGTTGATAGGAGTTGTGAGGGAGATTTCAGTTTGTGTTTACTCCTTCACTATGGATGTGAAAATCATATGCAATTCACTGGATAAAAATATCTCTTCCATATTTCGTAATATTTAGTTTTATAACATTTTAGGTTTTCATAAACTATGTATAAAAATTTATAAAACCTTTTTTTATTATGAAAAAAACGAATTATAAATAAAGACTTTTCTGCGTTTGAGTTGAAAGTAACCTTAACTATATATAGAATGGAGATGAGAATGTTTATCTAATAAATCTGATTGGTTGAGATTAAATACTTTTTTAGTATTATAGAATAACTCTATTTGTCATAATTACTCTTTTTTTTTTTGTCGAAATTCACTGATACGATTCGTACTTATCGAAAATAATGCAATGATGGAGAAAATTGCTAATATTACTCTTTTGGTTTTTACAATAAAAGATTAATTTTCCATTTTGAAAAATATTCAATGTTTTTTACGTTATATAATTTTAAAAATATTCCAATTATTTGGGTTCTTAAATGCGAAATGTGCAATGGGTTTTAAATAAATTTACGATGAAAAATAATTTTCCAATCTAAAAAAGTATTTAGTATTTTTTACGTTATAAGTCTAAAAACACTAATCCAAATATTTCGGTTTTTAAATGCGAAATATATAATGGTTGAAATAATTAGTTTTTCAATATTATATGGACTGAAAACAAAAAATGAATGTTTAAAATAAATAAAATATTAATGTTAAATGCGAATCAAAACAATTTTTTGTAAGGATAGTCTGTACATCTTCATTATAATTATAAAAAAAAAAAATCATTTGTATAAACATGATTTGTTACCATGCATGGATAATTAAGGGAATTTTTAAAATCCCTTACACTCTGTGATTCATTTTACAGTGCTTACTACTAGATGCGGTAATAATTACATGATTGAAAAGTCAGTCGCTTTAAAGAGTTTATTAACAAGAAAAAATAGTTTTATTAATAACAGGCTAATGACTTACATATCATTAAAAATAAAATATATTGCATGAGATGCTTTGAGATGTTAGTTGTTATTGGTTGATAAAAGTAAAATGAAATCATATACCTCATGTAATCAATTACACACATATTCCTATTCTTATCTGAATATCATCTTTATGCTGAAATATATATTTAAATTTTTTTCATTCGTACTGAATCAGTCCAAAGGAAATATCTTTCTAAAAAAGTTTGAAAAATATTTTCTTTTCGTTCATTTCAGCTAAATGAAGAGGAAACAAAATAGTTCCCTCATAACTTTCGAGTGAATCTCTATGGAATCAATTAACTTATCTCCAATATGTTTAGATTTAAATAGAAACTCTTAAAAAATCTGACTACAGACTTAGTCATTCTCTTATTCATCAAAAGTATTTAGAACTCTAAATTTGGGAAGGGAGAGGGGGGTGTTCAAAATTAAACACACACAACTACTCAAATGAAAAAAACATATCAATCGTAAACAAGGGGACTAAGACGTAAGTTTGAATTAGGCAAAATTTGATATTTATCCAGCCTCTGCTTAACGACGTCAGAAACTAATAAACATAATTGTAATATTAATTAACACGATTTCAACTGCGTTTCACTTCCATACAATCAGTTCTGGATTGTTTAGCGAGCATAGTTATATCGGAAAAACTGGACATTTCAGCTCGTTTCGGTTCCTATTTATTTGCATCAATTTTGGAAAATAAAGGTGAACTAGCTAAAAAAATAGATTCATTATAATAGAGGAAAATCATTCAAAATATTGTAAAAAAGAGCAAAACATTAGACACTACTTTTAATTGTACTCAGCTGTACAATTGAGTTAATATTTAATTGTACACAATTGACACAATACTCGTGCTGCTTCTTTTTGGGATGGTAATGGAAAAATCAATCAATCAATCAACACTTCAGCTCTCAATCTTTTGTAAGAAAATTAAAAGGAAAAATTTAGCTTTAAACAGGGGCTTAGCTACCGCTGTATGAATGATACGAGTCCCCCAAGCTACAGGGGCGCCAACATATGTGAGAAAAATTTGTTAATATGTTAAGAGACCCCAAAAAGGGTGTGCAAGAAATTTAGATACGGGGCCCACTCTCAGGATTACCTAGGCCAGTGGCTTTAAATAATATAAATGTCTCCCCCCCCCGCGCGCGCGATCAAGGTGTGGCAAATTCACGCTAATGTGTCTAGAATTATATAAACAAATCTTTAATTTATTGTTTTATTACTTTTTTAAATGTAAATCCAAAATTATAAATAGTTCTTTCATGTTTTTTTAAGATAATCGTGTAGAACAGAGAGAGGCGTACACAAGGGTGGAGATTGGAATTTCAAAAACCTCCCATAGATTAATATATATTTAATTTTCAGCATAAAGATTACGTCTTAGTGTTTTCGTCTATTTTTTTTAAATATATAACCCCTTCCCTAAAGGCAGTCTGTGTACGCCATACAGAATAATAAATATAATAAATTTATTCATTCCTTTAAGGAATTGTTTTTAACTAAAAATCGCATTACACAGAGCGTTTGAATAAGCTTATAAACATAACTTTTATTAAAAAAATTGATTAAATATCGATCCTGTTTTATAAGCGGATTATATTTTAACAAAAAAAAAGTAATATAACTTCACATAGAAAGACATTTTCAAAAACTTCAAAACATTCCATTTGGAAAAGCTCTACACACACAGTGACATCAAAAACATCTTAATCGGCTATTTGAATCGATCTTTTGAGAATTCCCTGTGGCCCTCCCCCCTTCCCCCTTTTCGTCGGGAGAAAAGCACTCACAAAACTTCTCCAAAAATCTCATTTAAACCGATGAAAAAAATGAATAAAATTAGAATAATAAAGTAAGCAAGAGCAAAAATAAGAAGTAAAAGAGAGAGAGAGAGAGAAATATATATAAAAAAATTTTTAAGAAATGAAATGAAACTGTTGCCAAGGCCTGAAATAGTCATAAATAAATAATAAAATGGCGGGAAAGGGGTGCGAGAGGGAGAGAGGGCTTTAAACGCACGCAGCACCGTTTGTTGCTGGGAAAAAAAGATGGAAAGAATATTCAAAGCAACATCAGTAGCATCCTCTTCTCACGTGTCCCGTTGCCTAGCAACGGTATCCTCTCGAGAGCTGCGAGAGCACTTCAGATCAGAGGGTTGCCGATGCAGCATCTTCACCCTCGTTCAAACCGAAGCGTTTGTTGCCAAGCCCAAATTAATTCTCTTGATGCTGTTTCTCCCCCCCCCCCTTTTTTTCTTCTTTTTTTGGTGTGATGTTGATAAGAGAGATAGAGGAGGTGCGTTTCTGGATGACCACGCTAATCCTTTTGGAGTTTAAGAGATCAGTGACTTCACCAGACGTGAGGGGAAAAAATGTTTCTAGAGGGATAAATGTCACTAAAATAAACCGTTAGATGTCAGTGTGATTGGAAATTCGATCTCATGCCATTCGATCTCAATACGAAACAAGTTTTTTTTTTTTTATTGTGTGATAAAACTGTTTTGATACTCTTCTCAAACATTTTATGGGAATAAAATAGGAGACGGTAGATGTCAACGAAAAAATCTACCAATGAGATGAAATTTCAATGTCTGTATGTTAATTTATTCCACAATATATAACCTTTTTCGTTTATATACGGGTAAATCACGATTATATCGAGAAAAAAAGTAGCTTTATCCATTGGGGTTTATCCCTGGGCGGGTACCCGGAAGGGCCCGGATAAGCAGAACATAACAAGATTTTCTGGTTATAAATTTCGATCCGTCAGTGCCAAGGGAGACTGTAGATCTTCTACACTTAGGGTCCGAATTGATCTTAAATCATCACTATTTTGTGATATAGAGATTAGGAGAAAAATAATAAACAAGTATTATAAAAAAAAATTTAAGTCAATTCCTACTTTGAATGGATGAATAGAAAGTAGTTAATGATTGAAAATATGAACAAGATGTATATATATATATATATATATATATATACATCTTGTATGAATGAGTAGCGCACACAAAAAATTTTCAAGGGGGTAGTCCATGGTCGAAAGTCCCCCCCCCCAACTCGTATCATACCTCAAGACAACACCAATTGATTCTTCTGATTTTGTCAACAAAAAACAGTAAAAAATAAATTATTGAATTAATAATCAGCATTAATTAATAATAAAATGTTAATTACGAGTACTTAAATAAATTTTACGTTATATATATATATAGGATTATCATCAATCGAAAAAAACTCAAGGGCTTTGGGGGGTGTCTGGACCCCTTGTGTGCGCCACTGGTAGGAATTGAAAAAAAGATCATGATTTGTCTGCATTTTTGTAACAATGCACACTCGGTTTGGCTAGTTTGGCTGAAAATCGGCTTTCGACGTCAACTTTTGTCATTGTTTTAACAGTTACATTGTTACAACAATGGAGACGAATCTAAGTTGGCTTCGAAAACTGGTAATTAATATATATATATATATATAGAGAGAGAGAGAGAGAGAGAAAGAGAGCTAATAGTAGGAACTGAAAAAAGAATAAATTCAAAATTTAATGTTGCCACAAAAGGATTGATTTTTCGAAAAAATGGAAAATGACTTAATTTTGGATAGATGATTTTAGACATAAAATACATTTTTTTACAATAAAAATAACCAAAAAACAACGTTTGTTGATAAGCGAGTACTAAGTAGGAAATAAGTACTATGTACATTATAATATTTCATAATCCCGGCTTTCCTCTCGCACCGTTGAATCAATACAATCCAAGCTTTTTTTCGATATTCCGCTTTATTGTGCCCTCTAATTTCGACAATAGGTATTTAAAAAAATTAATAATAAAGTAGCTGTTAAAAATCTATCTGGTGAGCTTTTTCTTGTAACTAAGAGTCTTTAGCAGGTATCCTCTCATCGGAATAAATGTTAAAAAATACAAAAATAGCCTTTTTCTTTTAACAAAAATTACTTCTTACAATAAAAAAGCTCTAATACGTAAATTTCATTCCTCTTGTGGCAGTACTTAAGATAAAATTATTTTTTTATAATTTTGTTCTTCCCATCAATTATATACCAGAGAACTTCTTTCCGCAAAGGTATGTTTCGAAACTCTAAAAATGTTTTTTGATCCACAATAATATATATATATATATATACAGTCGACTCTCGATAATACGAACCTCTCGATAATTCGAAGTATATGCTCAGTCCCTAGAAAAACTCTTGATATTTCGAACTTAAACAATACGTTTTGGTGCACTCGATATTTTGAAGTAAAATCTGTGGCTGGCCAGACTACAAAACGCGACAATTCGAAGTTATTTTATAAATACTCGACCATTCGAACACTCACTATGATCTACAGTCCTGTAGCAAACAGGTTGGAGCTTACAAGTTTTGCGTTGTATAGTCTCTACATGTATTCCCTGAAACATAGTCCATTTGATGATCCTCTGTCTGCTACCCCTTATTTGTGTTTTCCGGTTCCTCAGGTGATAAGAAGCTTATTTTGCTTTCTTTTTCAAGTGGACAATAGACCAACCGCACCTGTTGTCAGCCATCCATATTTTTCGTTTAACACGTGTTCTTGCTACGATGGTCCATTATTGGGAAGAAGAGATGCGTAAGATTCTGTATGCATGTATTGAATGCATTCTTTTAATAAAACTCAAACTCAGTGGCGCAACAACCCATGAGGGCCAAGGCCTACTGTGCCCATCTCAGTATACGTGACCATTGGGCGCTGGGGTGCATGAGCAGATGTTCCGATCAGGTGGTCAGCCTGAAGCGAAACCCCCAGTGTTTGGTCCCCAAGTAAGTTTGGTTCTCATTTTATCGACCCACTGATGGGATGAAAGGCTGAGTCAACCTTGCCCAGCCCGGGGTTTGAACCTCGGACCTGTGGTGTGGAAGCGCGATGCACTAACCATTCAGCCACTGGGCTTCTGCATTCTTTTAATACAGCTGTATAATATTTATACTGTATAATATGTATTTTTTAAAAATTCTTTAAAATAATTTTATGCATATGTAGAGTTGTTGTTTCATAACATAGTTTCAAATTTATTCGTGTATTTTGGAGTTTTTCCCACCCTCTTAATAATTCGAAGTTTATCATTGGTTCCTACAACTTCGAATTATCGAGAGTCGACTGTATATATAATTAAATAATAAGTCAAAATAGAAACAAAATCCGAGAGAAAAGAGAGTAGTTGTAGTATTCAAAAAATAATTAAATAATCAGTTCGTTGACCGAAAATGGCTTACAGATATACCACATTTCGAATCCTAATTACAAAGGCATCACTGCAGTCAATATCAAAATTACGCGTCGAACCGGTGGGAATCAATTGATTCTTACCACAGCAAGGGATCAAAGTTTTCTGGAAAGAAATTTCTTGGATTCTTGTAATTAAAAATTTTGTAAACGAAGTTGGAACAAAAATATTTTCTTAAGTTTGAGGCATTGTCACTCAATCCAGTGGAATATTCACTTATAAGGTTTAGATTTTCGGATTTGAACCTCAATCCCGCCAATGGAATGTTTTCGCTCTCTGAATTTAATATTTGACCTTAATTTTCTCTACTGGACAGACATGGAATATAGGATGGTGTGTAGTTTATTGTTATTATTATTGTCAGTAAGTCAGAGGGAGCTTTTGTATCGCGATCGTGGCTCAAAAGTATGATCAAGATCGTAATCGATATCTGATTCTTTCATTTTAAACCAAATATACTAGAATGAAGTCGAGTATAATATTGATATTTTTTAAATCTTTCTGAAACTGCTTTACACGAACCACTTTACCACACAAGTTACTCGAACTGGATACAATAAGGTAAATTAAAATGACTTGCATCTTTCAAAATAAATTTTCAATTAAAAAAATGTATATTTTTACAAAAAACTTTAAAAAATGATTAATTTGAAAGAATTTTTTTTAAAGAAATTACAAATGATAAAAATGAGAATATTTATACTGCACGATTGATGAAGAACATCTCATAGATTGATGAAGAACATCTCATAGATTGATGAAGAATATCTCATAGATTGATGAAGAATATCTCATAGATTGATGAAGAATATCTCATAGATTGATGAAGAATATCTCATAGATTGATGAAGAATATCTCATAGATTGATGAAGAATATCTCATAGATTGATGAAGAATATCTCATAGATTGATGAAGAATATCTCATAGATTGATGAAGAATATCTCATAGATTGATGAAGAATATCTCATAGATGATGAAGAATATCTCATAGATGATGAAGAATATCTCATAGATGATGAAGAATATCTCATAGATTGATGAAGAATATCTCATAGATTGATGAAGAATATCTCATAGATTGATGAAGAATATCTCATAGATTGATGAAGAATATCTCATAGATTGATGAAGATCATCTCATAGACTGGTGAAGATCATCTCATAAACTGGTGAAGATCATCTCATAAACTGGTGAAGATCATCTCATAAACTGATGAAGAACATCAATAAAAAATTTGTATTGATGATACCATGAAAAAACTGTTTAAAAATACTACAAATGAACGTATCAATACTTCGATTGCTTACTTTTGTATTCATTCTACTAAAATAAAGCTTGTGTTGAGAACTCAATACCTGATTTTGCATTTAAAAATATCCCACATCATTATCACTTAAAATATCATTTTTAATGCATTGTATATTAGGATTACGTCCTAATACATAAAAAAAGTTATAATAAAACAACAACAAAAACCAAATTTCTTCCAAAAATCAAATTATTTGAAAATATTCTAGTTTTCCGGCAATATAAATCAACAAAAATGTACAGTTTTGTTAGAGAATTCCTATTTATAATTAAAATATTCTTTGTATTGCGTGTCAACATGCATATTTTGAAAGAAATTCAGACACACTAATGCTTAAAGTTATGAAAAGTGACCTCTATTTTTAGGGTTATATCGGCCAGCCCTGATAACGTCACCAGATGCAAAACACACGAAATTCAGGCACGTCTGTCACTGGCACATTTGCAGGGAAGAGCTGTTAACACACTACAGATCTCATATCTATCCTAATAAGGAATCAATCTTTAACCTTTGGCGCGTGGCACGATCTCAGATCTTCGTCTTTCACGTTGTTTACTCGTCGAAAGAAAGTGTCAACTTCTTTTTTTTCCCGAGTGTGTCCCATTCTTTCCCGCTATCGCCCTCATAACCGATAAGGCCATCTGCGCCGAATGATTTACAGCTAGTACAGTTTTCTTTTACGCATCCCATTTATTTACTTAACTGTCTAGAGTAACATCTGTCAGATGCTTCACCAATTGCTGATTTTACTCTCTCAACAACTCGTGACACAGAATCTATCGCACGATTCGAGAAGAAAACAAAACAGAACAAACGGAAAGTCTGCCTGCCACGAATTCGATAATTGTAACGGAACATCTGCTTTACTGGAACTCCGGAGACTTCTTGCTGGCGGTGGTTGCTTGAATGTATCTTTGTGCCTGAAGGGGGTGCCACACCACACCCTGCGCTAAAAGGTGCCTTCCGCCTTTCATTTGAGCCGCGAGGGTACAGGTGGTCTCCATAAACGCGTGATAAGTGACGCACCTTGTCTGTGAGGTACCCTGAAACATCGGGGGCATCCTCCTTTTACGACTTGGTAGATGACTCACGTCTAGAACATAGAAGTGGGTGCACTAATTAATTACGACGTAAAACTAGCAATTGGAAACCTAAATGTATCACTATGACCCCTGAGCTGAGAAACCAACAGACATTATTCTCGATTTGGTTAAGATAAGTGGGAGAATAAGGAAAGAATAGAATGATGTTCCTCTCCCTTTTTTTCCTTCCCCTATTTTAATAGGTACACATAATAAAAGAATTCACTTTTTAATTTAATTTAATTTTATTATTTTTAACCCTTTCCGACGGGAAACATTTTCCTCCATTTTTAAAATGTGTGGGCGTATTTAATTATAACTCTATCTGCATTTTTATAGAGAAAGTCTCGAAATAGAACGTTTGTCAAACGAAATTTTGTGGAACGTTTAGAAAAAAAGAGCTATCGAATTAATTGGCGCTAATGATAAAAACATTCACGGGCAGTATTCTTATTACTAATTTTATTGTGTTGTGAAATAATATATTACTGTGTTTTCTCAGATGTCTTACGTTATTTGGTAAATATAATTTTGTGCAATAATATATTTGAACAAATGAAGACAGTTCTCTCTGATAATGACAAATAATTCTATTTTATTTCTATAAAATTCCTGAGAAACTACACATTGTTATGCGTTTTTTTTTCGTTTAATTTTATTTATTTTGCGTCTAAATAAATTAAAATAAACAGTTGCGTACTAATATTTACTCCAAGCAACCTTATAGTCTGTAAGAATTAAATACTAACTATTATATGAGTCATACACACACATACACACACCTAGTTTTCATTAATGTTTTAATGATATATTTTTATATTTATAACTACATGAATTATACATTATTTAAATCAAAAATGGTTTATAATAATATTTTTACAGTGTAATAATGTTTCTTTAAACCAGTATCGCAACGGAGAATATTTGGGCCCCCTGCAAAATCAGATCCCCCCCCCCTAGAATCCCTGAGCCCCCCACAATGCAGGGGTTTGCGTTATGCCACAGCTTTAAAAGTATGAGATTCGAAAAAAGTTTTTCACAGAAAATATTTTTCTGTATGATATTAATACTTCAAGAAGTGACTAAAGAATTCACACTCTTCTAAATGAATCGTAAACAAATTAGATTTGATAAAAAGAGTTATGTAATTCTTAACTTTTTACTTATTATAAATACAATATTGGGCTCTTTTTTGTATGCAATAAACATTTTTAAACATTTTAAAAACTATACTTATTGTGCTGATTTTTAGCGGCGTAATCAATAATTTTAAACAATATTTCTATCGTAATATTTAGTTACATTTTATCAAGAATTATAAAATAAATAATGTTAATTAAAAATTTCAAAGGCACATACATAGAAGTTTTAATTTGTTAATTTCTAATATTTCATATGATTCGGTAAAAATTCAATTTTCTTTCACACAGCCTTTAAGAAATTGTTTCGAATTCACATACACACACTCACTTACATATTTAATATTTTAGTTCTTTTTTATTTTAACCTTTCTCTCCATCTAACATGATATATAAAAAAATACGACCATTAAATTATTTGACATTACATTACATCTCGTAAAATATCGGCCTTTTGTTTGCCTTTTTGATATTCATTTCGCATCAAGTTTATTGTTTATATTCTCTAAATTTTTTGCAATTCAGCATTTTTAACTATTTATCTTCTTCCAATTTTTTAATGCTGCGTTTTGAATGGTGAAATAAACGAAAAAAATCATATTCCTCAAAATGGAAAGAAAAAAAATGGATTAACTTAACTCGAAAATCATCCAAGATAATTAGCTAGCTATTTGTATCTTTCTTCCAATACTTTTGATTAAATATTTAGGTGTATTAGACGAGTGATCCCAAACCCCGGGCCGTGGACCGGATCAAATGGTCCATAGATCGAATGGTACCGGGCCGCCCTGTGGCATAACGGAGAATATTAGGCCCCCTGAAAAGTCGGGTTTTGGGCCCCCCAGAACCTTGCATCTCCTTCCCCGCAATGCGGGGATTGCGGAAGTGTATATTACGCCATTGGGGCCGCCCAGGGAACATTAAGTTATTTCCACTTTATTTACTGTGGAGTTTGAGAGATACTTCCCCCCCCCATACACACACACAAACTTGTAAGGAATAGACTTGCGATCCATTTGTCAACAAATCATGCGAATGTGCACAGAAGCGCACACAAAAAATTTCAAGGGGGGGGGGGTGCCATGGTCGAAAGTCCCCCAACTCGTATCATACCTCAAGACAACCTTAATTGATTCTTCTTATTTTGTTGACAAAAAACAGTAAAAAATAAATAATTGAATTAATAATTAGCATCAATTAATAAAATAAATTGTTAATTACAAGTATTAATTAAATTTATGTTTTTTTAAAAAGATTATCATTAATCGAAAAAATATCAAGGGCTTTGGGGGGTCCAGACTTTCAGGACCCCCCCCCTTGTGTGCGCCACTGTCTGTGCAAGATCAACTGCTGAATATTGAAAATAACCATAGCCTTAACGTTCGAGACAACTCGTCGGTGTTCTCCATTAAAGTCATGGAGGGTTTGCCATAACAGCATTTATATATAAATCCTTATTGCCATTTCCAATAACCTATCTGTGTGAACCGGGTTTTTCTGCAGTGACAGCAACCAAAACAAAACAACGGAATAAACTGGACATAAGCAACACATTTCGGGCGTCATTGCCACCTATAACCCCCAGATGGACCCTTCTCGGTCCAAAGAAGCAAGTTCAAGGTTCTCGTTGATTTAGCGTTCTAATGAATTAAATTGTTGAATCGCCTTACATTCATTTTTAGTGTAACTTTATTTTTGAAGGCATGTTAAATACAATTAAATAAATTATGAAATAAAAACCATCTAGAATATAAACAATTAACATCCCCTCCCCTCAGTGGGCCGTGGTAAAATTATCAAACATTGACCGGTCCGCGGTGATAAAAAGATAGGGAAGCACTTGTCTTGGACGAATTATTTAAGAAATGGCAAATCTCTTTGGCTTACAGACGTAATTTATTTCAAAATCTAACACTTTCATCAGCCAATGAACTAACCTTAATGTCTTTTTCTCTCCATCTGTGAGACTGACAGCCTGAAATTGTTGGCAAGCTGTTCGGGGAAAGTTGTCCAACTCTCATCATAATTGAAGCTTTGTTGCAAAACAGAACTCAGATGAGTAATGTAACATTCACGTAAAAAAAGAGAGAGATATACCATAATTTAATAATAAATTATTCTTATATAGCATTATGCAAAATATATTTTTAATACAAGCACTCAAGATTTTAAAATATTTTTTATTGATTTGGATTCCTGCCTGTTACAATTTAAAATGAAGCAAGAATCCACCAAAAAAAAAAAAATACTGTTCAATTACTCATATTTCCTAAACAAGGAAGAAACTATCATTTTTGTCCCGTGATTTTAAAATTATTTGCGGTGTTTACTTCTTAACATAGTTCACCTTGATATACTTGGAGGAGAGAAAAATACCAAACAATCTTAATAGTGCGTGAATTTTATTATATATTAACATTGTCATAATCATATACTAAATTGTCATAAATATAATATAGCAAAGCAATAAATAGCAATATGCAAGACAAGAAAAAGGTTAAAAATAATATAGAATCAAAAGAATAACAGTAAAGTCTTAACCTTAGAGACTAAGATTGTAGGTTTAAACAGTTTTTTTTTTTAAGTTCAGCCAACCTTCCCACATGTTTACCAATACTACAGGGTTGCAATATACATCTACTTTAATTATAAAACATAAAACTTTATAAATGTTTTATTTTTTAAAATTTTATACGGAAAATATATTTACACACATATACATATATCTAGCCATGCTTATGCGTAACATTTATATAACTTAAATAAACAGCAGGAGAATGACCGTACTCGGAATTGTTGGGAATACTTTCACTATAAAATTTGATCTTTATAATAAATAAATCAATTAAGAATTTGATATATATTTTACCAATCAAATTTTTTTCAATTACTATTGTTATTTCATTATTTTTGTTTTGTGCATTTAGTTTCGTTTGATTTTTTGTAATTTAATTAGATTTTTAGTCATTATAATAACAAACACTCGATGTATTTTTTTCTCTTTTTAACATCTTTAAAAGTATTTCCAATGTTTAGATTTCTAGTCCGATGACCGTAAATTTCTGTACCTTTTTTAAGTGTTGATCAGAATTCTAGATTAACTATTCGAAAATGACAAATGTGTAAATACGAAACGAGAATTTCCACTTTTAAAAGTGAGATAAAATCAACATCTGCTTGTCAATATCTTAAGTGACGCACAACGATAAGATCTTAAGTGTCAGTCAAATATAGGTTTAAATCCAACCGGACTGATTCAGGTAAACCTTTTTATTTACGAGATTATGAAAATAAACAAAACATTTACATGATGTGAAGAAAGCCTTAAGATGTGTCCAATGTTTCAATGTAATCAACGTCAGTGTTTATCTGGTTTGTAAATATAGTTATTCACATTAAAATAAATTCTAGATTAATAAGTACTCGAGATAGAAAAACATCAAAGTCCATTTTGTATCGCCATAGCAAACATTTTATCTTACAATCCTTGTAACGATTATTTTATTTCTTTAATTTTATAAAACATTACATGCAACATCTTTATTTGTCGAGCTTTCAAGGTATTCCTTCTTTCTTTCTGCTGAAGAACTAGTTTAATTTCAAGGATTATTTTTAACAAATAAAACAAATCTATAAACTTGAACTGGAAAAGGAACGTAAATGTAACCCCTATATGATTCGAAGATTAGGTTCTAAAATTGTATCAAGGATTAAAAGAGATTTAAGTTTAACACACATTGTAGGATTTATGTTCTGTGGTTTTTCTTCAATCTTGACCCAACAAAGATTTTTTTTTTGCCAACATGAGAAAAAAATTGCATTATATATTTAAAAATTCGAATATTCAAGGAAAAACTAGTTTTTACGAGAGATATGCAGGGTATATATGTAATAATTCCCTCTGGTATCTTTTTAATTAACTCTTTTTAAATATATAATCTTCTTTAAATAATAACTTTTAATTCTTTGGTTCAAAACCAAAGCGTTAATCTTAATCGTAATCGAATAGTAACATTGCATCAGAAATCGCATTCCCACCCGTTCTATAACCAATCATATCTCCTGTTACAAACGAGTCACGCGATCTTTACAGCCGGTATAAAAGCGAAAGTTCTTTGCGCTCTGCTCCTTTGTCTTTATGTTCGTCCTGTGAAATCTTGGTGCTGCTTGTTGCTATATTAGTAGTGTCGTCCATTCCCTGTTTATTGTCTAAGATGCAGGGCTGCTTTTCCGCTTAGGTACACTAGGGCGCAAAAAAATGGAGGGCAATAAAAAAGAAAAAATTTAAATTACAGCGAACGAACAACCGCCTAGCGAATTATGTATGCGTTATGTTTGTGTGTGTACTCGTAAGTGCGCGGAACTATGAAAAACATCTACTATGGAAAATGAAAAGCGAAACAGTTTGATACTGTTATGCACTCAAAATTATATTACAATGTAAATTGATTACAATGATGTCATTAACGATTTTGCAATGATCAAAGCTTGAAGAAAAAACCTTTTTTGTACAAGTGCAATGAAAAGTGGGTGGTCCGTGATGCCGTAAGTTAAAAAATGAGCAAGACTGGCCAAACTACGCCACTATCCTTTCCTTATGCTGCCGGTTGCCAGTCCGAAACACGGTGGCTTCATAGCTGGCGGATAATGGAAAGACTATCCAAAGAGCAAAAACAGGGAAAGGAATATAGAGTAAGAGAGAGTTGAGGGAAAATCTCTCTCGAACCAAAACTGGCAAGGTAAAAACAAAAGGAGGGATCGCTTTGAAAACAGTCGAAAGGGGGCGTAACAATTTGATGTACCTAGGGCACCAGGGAGATTAAAAACGGCTCTTCTAAGATGTGAATGTTAGTGTGTCTCACCATGTTTAATAAGCAAGATTTTCTGCCACAAAGGACTGCCTCATCAATACAGAACATCAACCATCATAAATAACCATCGACAAATCTACATACAAGTAACCAACTGACATAGGCTTCGACTACGCTGCATATATATGCGAAAAATGTGCGAATTTGACCGACACACTCATAGAAGTGATAGTAGGCACAGTGGGACGACAAATAGCCACAGAATTCGGGGTCGCAAACCACGTTTTGTCGATGAAAATCGCGATTATAGTAGCCCTCGGAAGGAAAATGAACCAAGGGAGTGGAGTGGTCAAAGGATGGAATGCAAGGATTTGGTGCACCGTGGTAGGGTTGAAGAAACTGCACGTTTTTTAATTTCCCACTTCTTCTGGAGTTGCTGCAAGAAGTTACGGCCACTGTGTGCCAGAACATGTGGTTCATGGACGATGGTGGCCCAGCACATTTCTCGATTACGGGCGTAAACAACTCCATGCTACATACCTCTGGAGGTGGAATGGACGCGGTGGACCTGTTGCTTGGCCTCCATGCTTCCCGGGCCTCAATTCCTTGGATTTCTTCTTCTAGGGCCACTTAAAATCGCTTGTGTATGAAACGCCAGTGGCTACTGTGGAAGATCTCTAGACATGGATCGCTGCTACAACCTTTTCTCAAGAAGAAAACGTGATATGCAAATTAAGTTTATTATATATAGTTCAGATTCGCTTGCTAGCGGGGTTAGAAAGTTAATTAGTAAAAGCATGACAAAGTGATATGTAAGCAGAAGAGTTATACGGAAGAGAGTTTGTAAGTCGGTGTGCAAAAAGAAAGATTACAAGTTGAAATGATAAATATATTGAAGGATTACGCATTAAAAGTTAAGAAGACTACCTACAGTTCAGGTATTAGTGACATTTATAGTACGTTTTGATATTTAAATTATTAAAAAGGTTTAAGTGGCAATTAGTTACATATCTACCGTTTAAGGTAAAAGATTGATTAATAAATACAAAGTGGATAAAAATTATTAGAAGTATTCTCCCAAAAACGAGACTCTCGTCTCCTCACCTCTGTCAGCTAATCGGAAACATCTTATTTATTATGATTCATTGAATTGTTTTTGAGTTAATTAAAGCACTGAATAAATAATTGGAAATTATCATGTCGAATCATCCTTCACTTCCTCCCACACCTTTAGCCGGGTCACAAGGTGGACGGGAAAGGGGGTTGTTATAAATGTATTCCTTACCTCTTATTGTCCCTTTTCTTTCGAATGGACATTACACACTTCATAACTGTTTTTGCTAATTACTCTGACTAAACGTGGTTTGCGACCCCGTGTTCTATGGTGATTTTTCGTTCCCATTCTGCCTACTAACAGCCCTCTTAATTTGTCGGTCGAATTCCGAAACACTCTTTATATATTTGAGAAATAAGTAGGACTATTTCAACAGCGTAATTGTTCAATTGTATCCTCAACAAAGGAAAGAAGGGATGTTTAAGACAGGATAGAGTGAAGAGCAGTAGCAAGAGTGTGGGAGAATTTGTAGGAAGCTGTGAAAGGAGTGGAATAGATTCGTTTAAGTAGATATTAAATAACATGTTGAGGAAGAGAGAGAGAGAGAGTTTAAGTGAATTATATGTAAGTAGTTTAATGAACTCTTCATAGGGATCTCACCTGCGCGCCTAAAGGTATGCGAGAATTGGAATGAAGACTAGCCATATTATAAAAACAATCTATATTAGCCGTAATATTAATCCCAACTCAAATTCAATCGATCCAATCTAAGAGATGCACCCATTTAACCACAATGAAGACAATTAACGAGGTACGCGAGATATGAGAAGACTTTAATATTAAATATATTTACTGAAGATTATTGCTCTGACTTCTTAGCTATTTAATCTAGATTCAATCTCCAGTGACAATTCGTCACCTTAAGTAATTCAGTTATCAACTATTAAATATCCACGATTCACATTCAATTTGGTTAATCTCTGCTCCGCTAGCAATCTCTCCTATCTCTCTTTTCACATCTGAAAGCCTATACTATATATAGTAGTCTTAATGTACATAATCACGTCTTCTTTGCGGAAGAGTTTTATAATAAAATAATTTTTAAAGACCAGAAATTCCCGAAGAGGAATGTTAGCTGAAAGAGCGCGGATAGAACCGGCACATCTTGACAAATTCTAGAACGCTAGATGGCAACGAGACTGATCCGAGGTACTGCGCCTGCGCGAGTGCCACACAAGAGGATTCTATATATTGTACCTGACAGAGACCTAAGTGTAGAGAGTTTGTATCTGCCGAAGGCAGATGTGGTGGATTCCCTCCTGACCCATTTTTGCTTTCTCTAAAAGTCATACAAACTCAGGAGATTTATTTTTTTTATCTAAAATTTGTACAAAGTGTAATGTTTTGTGTTATGTTTGATGTGTGTGATCGTGATTCAATAAACCACTAAAGCAGAGGTTCCCAAACTTTTTGTCTCATAGACCCCCTAGGAATATTTTTTTGGTTTGGGGTAGACCCTCCCCTCCCCCCTTACCTAATGTTGAATTTTTGCAAATTTATCAACTTAAATGTCCTTTTGATACCTATATAGAGCTGTTGTTGTTTCTTATGCCACCTGATCTCGACTGCATCAACTCCAGGCCCACGAAATTCATCATGGCAAGGGGCTAGATGTTGGCCGTAGCCTTATGCAACATACAGGAGACAGTACGATTTACTTCGGCTCCACCCCAATTTAGAGAGAGAACACCCTGGAGGTGGTCAGTGGCCTCCGCCCCTCTCTTCCCCTTCCGCCAACCTCACAAGAGGACTTGTGGCTCGACGGCTTTTTAGAGTACCCCCCTGCCGCAAAAGCACTATACATTTATAAGCATCCATGCCTTCTTCGGGATTCGAACCCAGGCTCTACGGTACAGCATTCAGCGTCGCTAACCACTATACCGGATGGGCGCTATGGTTCGTGATGTGGCTGTGTGATCCATCACTGTCATGCTCTCAATCCGCCTGTCATCACGGGCGGTGGTGCAACGGGATGGGTGCGATTGGCCCCGTTTTTTCCTCCTGTATCCAGTGATGACAGATTCACACCACAGTTGCTTGGTTTCGTCCGAAATGTTGGCCGATTTCTCTGAAGAATAATCATCAATCCCAATAGGCTACTATTCTTCGACGGTCGAATTCAGAAACTTAGTCAAAAGACACTCGATGTCCTTCACGAGGCATAGGTAAAAACCTTCGGAAAAAAACACGAAAAAACAATTGCCTTACTTCAAATCGCCAATTTATTTTCCCCTCATATAGTGCTCGTGGGAGGCGCTACGGTCGCCCGTGATGTACGTCTACGCTATAATGCTAATGATTTGCATATTTCATCGCCGCAAACGCATGATGTAGATTTCACATGGTTTGCATGCTTCCTTCAAGGTGTTGCATTTTGTGTGGCCAGCAGTGTACTTAGAGGAAAAGACTCAAGGATTAAAGGTTAATTTGGAAAGATATTAGAGAAGTTGTCCGTTAAATCATCGATTTAATCCGTCTAGAGGGGGCCGTGGGTGGCCTAGTGGTTAGAGCATCGGGCTCCAGACCGGGAGGCCTGGGTTCGATGCCCGATGCCATCAAATACCCTGCGAGTACACACGGAGTACGTGCTGGTTAAATCAGTGGGTCCAAAAGTCTTGTGGGCGGTCACAGCAGAAACCACAGGTGCAGGGGGCTGGAGAATGTTTTCTTCCCATCCAGTGCCATGCCTAAATTGTAGATGTGGAGGTATCGTGTATCCATCTATCGTGTGAAAGTCCAATCTGTTTCAGGTTCTGGCAACTTTTATTCCTTCCCTTCAGGAAGGACACGACCAAAACAATCCGTCTAGAATATGGATTATTGTATAAAAAGATACATTTGACGTTTAAACGAATTTTAATTTTATTCTCTGTAAGGTAAAAATTATTCTATTTAACCTCCACAAGTAAGAATAGGATCGACTTTAGTTAAAATTGTTCTGTAGGTTTGCAATAATGTGATGTGTTAATTATTAGACCTGCAGAATGTAATAGGGTTAAAATGTAATGACTCAATCAGTTCACTATGTTTTCTGACCGAAAATACATGCTTTTAGCAATAGTTAGTTGCAACAACTTTCATTAACACTTGAAACAAGTTTTGACACACAGTTTCCTTTAAGTCAGTTTCGACATTCATTTATAATTCAGCCTTTTTATTTATATTTTTTATATTATTATAGTACTGGTGTGTAATTATTTAGGTTTTAGTTAGCGTGTGTTCAAACTAAATGTCACTGCTTAAGCACTTCTTGTTTTAAAAAAACGAATATCATGGTTAATTCAGCAACAGTTCGAATTATGAAATCGTTAAGTCACGAATTTTTGAGAGAATACAACATCCTGGTATTACTGATTATTTCAAAACGGTCTCCAATGCGACTTGTGACCCCTATTAGGAAACAAGTGTTCTTTTGTTGTTCGCTATCCAGTGTTTAAGTAATGCTGTTCATATCGCATTCTTAACTTAAAGACTTTTCTTTTACCATTCTAGGATGTATGTGTATATAATCTTTATAATACAGCCACTTCCATTCTTTACTTACCTTCTCAGCAGCGCTCGTGTATTACAAAGAAAATTATTTCGGGATTCTAGTTTTTTCTTTGGGTAGATAACACTCAAATATTTTGTCAGGTACCAGCTGACATCAGCTTATATTTAAGAATTAAGTGCCATAAACTAATGATTGCATTTATTTTAAAAAAGTAAACAAGCATTACCTAGTTCAGAGGTGATCAATTGTTTTGGGTTGAGGGCCCCAATGTTGGAGGGGGAGGATAGCAGAGGGCCACTTTTTTTAAAAATGGTTATATTCATTTGCATCTCAGAAAAAGTATAAATTGTATCATTATACGATACAAATAAAAATAAATAAATATATGACTAAGTTAAATAAAATCGGGGCAGTTTTATTAACCACTTCCCTTACAAATTTTTTTGAAAAAAATTGCAAAAAATCATCACATTTTTTAATTTTATTATTAAATACGAGGAAATGAAACGAAACAAAATATGTAGGTTTTGAGTTGAATATTTAATTTTTTACAGGTGTAAAAGCATTTAGTTTCAACATAAGTTTACTATCCCGAGTTATCTCGGCAAATGGAAAAAAGTCAAACATTAATCTTTGCATGATAGTTTTTAAAAGAAGGGACAACACAAAGTGATACCTGACATTCTGTACACTAGTATCTGGTCTCTTTTCTTACTGGCTTGCATCTGGAATATCTTTCACGGGAACATAGAGTACACTGTCTTAATAAGGGTATACAACCGCTTCAATAAGGCTACATACAAAAGAATCACTTCCACTATTTTCAATGTTCACCTCTTCATAATCACTATCTAAAAAATCATCGCTTTCGCTACCTTGCATCATCACCATTATTTTACTTTTTTTTAAAGCAACTATCCTTCTTTATACATTAATAATACACAAGCCGCCGTGTACTATATAATAGGGAAAACACGTGACCAGTCCCGCTAAAAGAATCGCGAAACCAACAATCCTTGGCAAACTACCAATCAAAGCTGAATATTTCCTTTCATTTCCTCCAGGCCGAGTAAAACCAAGATAAAACAAATCGTACTGACAAATTCCGATTCGCCCGAGTTTTCTCGGGATACTAATTAACTGCAATATATACAAACCCGAGATAACTCGGGATAATCAGGCAAGCGGTTAAATTTATTTGTTGTGCTAATTTCATATCTATAGCTGAAAGTATATTTAATTTTAGAATCCGCTTACTGATACAATCTCTTCACACTTTTCTACAATTTTTTGGAAATCAGGAGTGAGATTGTTTGTTGAAATTCTCATCACAGCATGCAAGTTAATGTCTGCAAATTTGCATCTAAATTTACTCTTGTAGATCTTCGTGCACGGAGAACTTTGCTCACAAATATATGTTCACCCAAATATAGAAACCTTTTTCTGTCTTGGCCACAATAAACTCTTTGCGGACCGGTATTTACCTATCCCTGGCCTCTTGTGTGTTTTTACTTTTAAAGTTTAAAAAACTCTATTTTACTTTTTTGCAGCTTTTTTTTTGTCTTGGAATTATTTCAATATTAAATAAAGCAGAGAATAAATTTTTTTTCAAAATGTACATGATTGAATGAGCACAAAAATTTTACAAATGAAATCCATGATGCAATAAATAAATAAAAACTCAATCGCTGAGACTGAGCTATCAGAAGGAATTCACAAATTTTGCCTAGAAAATCTTATTTTTCATTTTTTTCAATTCTGTTACTTAAATTTTAAAATGAAGTTCTTTATGAATTTTGAAAAGAAAATACAATGAAATAATGTCAACAGACTTTCAACAACAGTTGTAAAATTAGAATTATTTTATCTTCTACAATGTTTGTAAATTCTTTTCATTTCGATTACAGCCCACAAAAATATGTTTACCTCTTCCCCGAAACTATTGTTGAAGGTTAAAAATTATTATCCCGAATTAATGTTTTAAAAGTTAATCTCCAGTACTAAGATGTTTACATTGTATTTCAATGTACACACACATTTCGAAAATATTTACTAGATGTAGCTTAAAATCATTTTTTTTAAAGAATAACCTTAATGGATTGCTGTTAAATTACTGCAGATTGAGAATTACTGCATTAAAATTACCTTTTTAAGAAACAATTAAAGTTAGCTTTAATATTTCCTAAACGGATTTACAAAAACAAATTAATAATAAATAAAGCACTTTGTTTATGTATTAATAGTTCAAATTCTATTTACAGCAGGTAAATAAGATTTAGAATATTGCTACAAAACAGCATATTTTCGTTAAAGCAATTGGCAACAACATTTCTTGAGCCGTGTTCTAATCCCAGCCAGATTTGTCAACAACAGTACTGCAGCAAAGACAGTTGGCGTCTGTAGTTCTTGCGTGAAAAGAAAGCTGGACTTTTTTTTCTCCGCCAACACGACTAACCGACCTTTTGATTTCGAAAATATACCGCTATTTTTTCTATTATTCTTCCCGATTAAGCTTTCCTTGTCATTTTCAGCTGCTGGTTGGAGGGGGGGGGGAGTTAGAACTCCCCATGGAACGTATTAAAATGTATGCTCACTATTGAAGAGGATAATCTGAAAGCGCATAAATGAAAGACAAGAGAACCTTAATAGAAGCAAAGCGGCTGTTTTGAACATTCTTGCTTTATACTCTGGTTTTTTTAGAAAATGAGGGTTTTTAATCTCCTGCCAATCATTCGCGGTTCTTTTGAAGTTGTAACACTAGCCCCGACGCTCTGATTTCAAGTTTGCAAAGCTCAGTTACTTACCCGTTACAAACTAACTGTTTTGCCTAAGGTAAAACAGCATAATTTGTGAAAATTTATTCAGGAAGAGGGTTTTACCTGTTTTCATGAATGAGAGGTTTTGACACAGGGGTGGAGTTGTGACAGTGAGATAAAAGTGAACGTTGATGGTTTTAAATAAGGTTTTTTAATATGTGCATAACAAATACATGCACATCCCCCCCCCAAAAAAAAACATATAGAGAGAAAGAAAAAGAGAGAGAGCGCAGAAAAGTGAACCAAAATATTGTATTTGTTTTACAATTATAAAAATATTTAAAATGCATAAATAGCCGTTCAAATAAATCGATATTTTTTATATACCGTATAACGAATATTCAGTTTGCTCTATTATCCTATTTCTGTTGATATTAATACAGCACCTGAGGAGCTACAGCTAGAGTTTATTGACTTGCACAGTGGGAAGGAAATGTTTAATGCTATGACATTGACTTTTACAAACTTTTGTCAGCTGAAAAATTCCCATGTACGAAGAAATTTGTAGGGAAATTGCTCTTTATATTTTGGTCGACACTTATTGGAGAGCAAAATTTTTCTTGCAGGAAGCTCAACAAGAAGAAATATAGATGCAAGTGGACTGACTGATATTGACTTGCAGTCTATGATGAAAATCTCAACAAACAATCTCACTCCTGATTTTAAAAAATTTTTAGAAAAATGTTAAAAGGGTACATTTTTGTGTCATTTTTAAATTGATTCTAAAATTTAATGTACTTGTTTGCAGCTATTGTCAATATAAAATTTGCACAACAAAATAAATTGAATAAAACACTACTACTATTTCCTTTAGCATACATATTATTTTTTATAATGAATATAATCATTTTAAAATGATGCGGTCCTCCAAGACTCTCTGCTCCCACGATGTGGCCCATGAGCCAAAACAAGTTGCCCACCCATGGACGTCTTAAGGCATGGGTCAATTGAGCCCGGGCCCAGGACATCCGCCACAATTGGACCCTCATCTCGTTCTCGACTCATTCTTACTAAGATCATAATTCGAAAAATTTCAATGGTCAAATGTTATTTCCGGTTGCATTCTCCGATAATCTAAGAATTTTGGACGATACGTCAACTGGTACTTGTGTGACAGTCGTCCATGCATAGGCCTAGGCCTATCACCATATACCCTCATTACTCATTCAGTCAAAAGGCGGCAGTCGGTCAAGTGGGTTTGAAAGATTGTAAGTGATACACATTTATTTGTTTTGGGTTATTGTTTGTACGAGTATTTGAGAACGTATGCTATATATGTACTGTCTGCTTTTAAAGGTCAAAGGTGGGGCCTACATTTGAGTAGAGGCCCATGGGGGGGGGCCTCAAGAATTCTTAAGATGTCCCCACCCACCCCTGCCTTACACAGATTCTAAATCCTAATTTTTTTAAATGATTGAATCATGTTTTTTTAAATAATGAAATTTTTGAATCAGAAAATTCATTAAATTCCTTATAGTAAATCTGATGGTTGAGACATAATTTTGAAATAGCGCATATCCGGAGGATAGAACCCGCGACATATGGATCTGAAGTCAAGTAACATGACCACTAGGTGAAAGTGATCACCACTGTCCAGAGGCTGTTACTCGCTTATGTAGATGATACCGCTGCAAGCTTTTGTGGTTAAGATAATATGTTCGATACTCGATTCCAGTAGAAAGCTTCTTATGGAATAGAGAGACTAAAATTGCTCCCAGAACATAGCATTGAGGTTCAGAGATTGATCTGCTCAAGTGTTGCTCCTCGTAACACGAATACGGTTTCGAACCAATATCCCATAATGCAGTGTTTCTTAAACTTTCGATCGCCGTGGACCGCAAATTTTTGAACACCCTTCCCGGACTCCTAGCACAGGGTTGAGTGATTTAAAGGTGCCTCATAATTATCTCTGCTACATACAGACTTTTCTTAACACTTCTATGTGTTTCTGATATTTTTTTTTATAAAAAATTACGTTATAATAATGGCTATATAGTATCAAATAATAAACTGAATAAATATCCTTGATCAAAATACATTTCCTTGTAGAGTTTTTTCATAGGGGGCAATTTAGAGATCTAATCTAGGATGGCACATCTTCTACGAGGCATTTTAGAGTTTTTAAAAGAGGAAAACCTTAACATTAACTGAAAGACCTTCGCGGACCCCCTAGAAAGGCACTGGGAACCCCCAGAGGTCCGAGGACTACAGTTTAATAACCGCTGTCATAATGCACCTCTATTGTGATGTTAATTTCAAACAAATAAAGATAAACCTTGATATTTGAGGGGGGGATAACAGTTGCGCTTACAATAAATTTTTCCTTTAAATTTAATTTCCGCTCCTTGTTGTTGATTTTGCTTTGAGAAATTGGAGGGCAAGATGCCCTCAGAATCTAAGAGTGACGGGAGTAATAAATTTCAATTTGCAGTTGTAAACATTTTTAGCCATGTAATGACAGCTCTCCAATGGCCCAGAACCATTAATCTCTTTCCTTTCGTTCTGCTGGGAAATTTCTTTTGTGGCTCTGGGCGCAAGGTTTCTCTGACACACTCGTGATGGATTCGAATCAAAGCGATCTGACACTCGGCTCGAACAATCTCGCATTTATTTTCGAGTAGTTTGGATGCCCACATTCTTTTTCAGGACAATGGATTCTGTGGAAATGTTGACAGCAATTGAAAGCGTTGGATTGCGTGTGAAAAAAATGATTTTTTTTGCAAAGGTTTTAATTTTGTATATATATTAATATAGGGGTAAAATAATCATTTACACAAAAATTAATTTCGTGGCTTGAAAAGAAATATCTTTTTCTGCAGAAAAAGATCGCGGTAGAGTCGCGAGGTCATGGTCACGATCTTCGTAGCCAATAGCGTTGTGAAAGTGAAAATACGTTTGAAGCTCTGGCTTTGCTGCATATCTACAAATAACTGCTGCAAATTAAATAGATTTTCTCTCCCAAAATCCTTATATGGAGGGATGGAGGGGATTCGGAGAGAGATATTTTGATTTGATTATATTTTAATTTACGCCGACCTCTGGGACGTCTTAAGGCATGGGCCGACTGTTCCCCGGGCCTCTCCACAATGGGGCCTCATCTCGTTCTCGCCTTAATGAGATCATGATTCGAATACTTTAAAGGTCAAATGTTATTTTCGGTTGCATTATCCGAAAAGCTGGGAATTTCGGGCGATATGTCAAATAGCTACATGTGATGACCGTCGTCCATGTACAGGCCTCGGCCTACCACCATACACCATCATTCAAGCAAAAGACGACAGTCGATCGAGATGGTTTGTGTGATTGCAAGTCATGCACATTTATTTGTTTCGGGTTATTCTTTGTGCGAGAATTTGACAAAGTATTCAACTTTTATTGGTCATAGGGGGGGGTCTACATTTGTGTGAGGTCCACGGCCTCAAGAAGTCTTAAAATGCTTCTGGCCACACTGTGAAGCAACACGAAACCTTTTGGTGACGGATCTCGTAATTTGAAACCATGGTCGAATGACGAGGACGACACTTGCTGCCCTTCCAAACTACTTCAAACTTTTCCAAACACTGTGAGAACTTTGAGCCTCGACAGTCTTCTACACAGCAAAGCTTCACAGGCAATAGGTTTTGAACCCGTGACTCGACAACCCCGACTCCCTCAGGGGGCTCACCTTCTTTAGGTGAGTACGGGTGTCACAATCCCGAGGTACTCTAGTGATCTTTTCCTTTAACCAAGGGGTTTACTGTCTTTGGTAAACACGGGTGTCACGACCCCGGTGTGCCCTAGTGATCCGTCTCTATTTTCGACCCTCTTTCTGTCTTTCCATTCCTCCATTCTTTCTTTTCACGTCTAGATCACAGCTTAAAAAAATATTAAATATACTTGTGTGTGTAAATGTGTACTTGTGTTATATATTTATTTAATTTGATTACGTATCCATTAATAACATATTGTTGTTTACATTTTGTATTGCGTTAATTTAGTTCCTTTTTTTCCTTCTGTTTCATTAAATATTTTGCTTATGTTGATATTCGTTTTCGACTAACACCGTTGGTTTTCCGACCCGCATGTTTGCCGTGTGCGGCGTCCCGTAAGGAGGAAAATGGTGTCCTGGGGATACCTTTGCGTTCCCTTTGGCCCACGCTTCGCTGTAGACGGGTGGCAGGAGTGAGCCCGCTCCTGTCAATCGGCTGGTGATAAGTTTCTTCCGAGACATTGCTGTAGGGTTAGTGCTGCAGATAAGGGGTGGCGGGTTTACCCGTTGGATCCTCGCCCTGATGCTGTAGCATTATATTCTGGGTGTACTCCAAGTAAGCGCCGTGCCTGGCTTTTGCCAGATGACCGGCACACTGCCACTCTTGTTGGACTCCGTGGTGGTGGAGGCACGCCAGAATGAATGTTTTTCTACGCTTATGGATCCAATTCAGAATGGCCCGGGTAAAGGCCTTATTTTACCCACTCTTAACGTTGACGAAGTTGCAAAATGTTCACGATTTTTAATCTTAACTTTACCCAACAATGAAATGACTCAAAAATCTCCGTTTGCTGTTCACAAGGCTGTAATAGGAATAGGGGGAGAACCAAAATCCATCAAAAAATTACGATCCGGTGACTTACTCATTGAGACTACCTCTGCCTTGCAAAGTAAATCGTTCTTGCTTGCTAAAACCTTTTTAGATTCTCCACTAACTGTAAGTCCTCACAGATCTTTGCATTCTTGTCGAGGTGTCATCTCTGAACCAGATCTTTTGTGTGCCTCTGAGGCAGAAATTATCGAAGGACTTCATGACCAGGGCGTTACCCAGGTCAGAAAAATTACAATTAAAAAAGACACTGCATTTTACCCACTAAACATTTAATTCTAACCTTCAATAGCCCTAATCTACCATCAACCATTAAAGCCGGATACCTAAATTGTAAAGTACGTCCCTACATACCGAATCCTCTGCGCTGTTTTAAGTGCCAGAGGTTTGGACACTCGCAAACTACCTGCCGCGGTCAATTGAAATGCTCTAGATGTGCATCCGTTGGGCATTCTTCCACGGATTGTACACTAGACCCGAAATGTGTTAATTGTTCCCAAACCCATCAATCGGATTCAAAAGTATGCCCAAAGTGGAAAACAGAAAAAGAAATCCAAGCTATTAAAACAAATAGGAATATATCTTATATAGAAGCACGAAAATTAATAGTTCCTCAGTTAACTCAAACTTACGCTGAAGCTGCCAAATCCTCTACTATAAACAGTTCTACACAGACAGACGAAGATATAACAAAAATAAAATGTCCATCCTTAAATTTACTACAGCCAATTTCATCCCTCCCAAAACCAAATATACCAACATCCACTCCTGCTGTTTTCGCATCATCTTCAGCCCAGGCACACCTCTTGCCCTCTATCTCTTCAATAGCCACTACAGTGTCAGAGCCTCAGCCCACCAATTCCTATTTCTGCTGCAATACTTTCAACCACCAACCCTATGTTCAGCCCTATGGAAACTTCATCAAATATATCTGCTTCATCATCCAACTCCCGTACTCAACTCCCTTCTGCAGGTATAATACAATATTCAAAAAGGAAAAATACAAAATCTCGAGTAAGAAGGAAAAAGCTACTACAAAAACTAAACGAAACAGCTATGCATTTAAAAATGGCACCACACGTACCGATAAAGAGTTCTCCAGTACAGACTTCCGAAGAAGAAGAGGAAATGCTCATATATGATGTTGAAGCAGAAGAAGTTATGGAAAAAAAATATTTAACTCCGACCAAGCACCGGAAGGGGCGCGATTGAATCATACTTATCGGACTTGGTGGGGGTAATCCCCACCAAAAACTTGTTATTAGCAATTTTTTACTTGAATATAAAATATTTTGATTTTGTTTTTCTGAACTGTTTTAAACTTGTCTGACTTGGTGGGGTGTGCCCCACCAAAATCCTGATTGTTGTTTATTTGTGTGAGGGGGCTTTTAGCTATATTTGAGTATTTTAAATGGATTTTTAATATTTTAACAATTGATTGGCGCAGCTTAGGCGAAATCGGCTCTTGCGCCAATAAACCCTACATTCACTCACTCACTCGACAACCCCGACCACGAGTTTGCGACCAGGACCATTTGGCTACCACACCCACTTGGAAAGAGAGGTATCTGAATTCAGAGAACAAGTATATAGTCCTCATCATTTGAAAATGGTTCAAAATTATTTATTTATCTAATGCCCGTGCTTGGCTTCTTGTCCATTTGACGCCGAGCCACCCAGTACCGACTGTCGATGTCATCAGTCGGGTATTCATCGAGTCTAATGCATTGAAGCGGGTGTTCACCAACCATACTGGCATGGCCGTAAAGTGGGCAAGCCTCGTCAGCAACCAGGCCAAACCAGTGGAGGCGTGTTCCCAAAAAGTCATGTACGGTGTTTAGGCGAAAGCGGGCAACAGCCTCGGGTCTCTCCAGGTACCTCGAGATTGGACCCACAGTGGTCAGAGTTTTCCAAGGCTTTCTAAGGCTCTTGGTTTTTTGGGTCACTGTTGTATATTTGTCGATGAATGTAGAAATAATCCAAAATTATGAATTGGCAGTTAAATTGATAAACCAACGAATTCTAACTTCTAATTCCTCCAACGAATGTCTTGTAGCGAGTCCGACATACATTAAATCTATTGATGCTCATAGTGATAAATTTGGTGTGGCAAGACATTTTTAGTGGTTATGTGTCGTCTTAGCCACTTGACCAAAATTATGATGATTAAAATTATTTATATATATCAAAAAGTTTGTGACGAATGTCCCCTGACATCCGTCATTGATTGGTAGTTAGAATGAATACCAGCCATAATCAAAACAAATATAATTTATTAATCCTTTAATAAGTCTCATAAACCGAGGATAGGAAATGCTATAAATAAGTATTGGAGCAAAAGCGAGGTAGACGAGATGTTTAATATTTAATTATGAATCGTTACACTTACTTTTGGAACGTTTCAGTAAGGCACGTTCTAAATAAGCTTAATTCCGTTCTTTTCTATTCGACCTCTAGTCGAAATTAATCTAATTCAAATATATATATTATTGACTAAGTTGTCAAATATCGATCTTAAATATTAAGTAATTAATCAACGAGTCAATCTCAACTAGCTTTCCACTACTTTACGTTAATCACTAACTTCTATCATCTAACTCCTAACTTCCTTCTCGAACCTAAAAGTTAACGCTTAAATATACGACATGATTTACATAAACCGCATCTTCTTCTTCGGGAGAAAGTTTTCAATAGAAAAATATTTGAAGTGATAGGTTTTCCCCAAGAGGATAAGTAAGAGGCTTATGAATAAACCCGTTACAAGTTTCTAGAGGATGAAGTATTATACACACAAGACACACTGTTATAGTGAAAACGGAAAAAGTTTTGAATTCAGTGAGTAGAGAGATAGAAATTATATATATTAGCCTGGAAAAAACACGCTGTATAATAATTCCAATTTTTTTCAATTTTTAATCAATAAAAGAAAAAAATAGAAAATATGGAGTAGGTCTTAGAATTTTACGATAACGACTTGTATGGTTTTATTAATACACTGATTTGTGTAAGCAGTTACCCACTCAAGGATTTGTACAACTATAAATAAAACTGATAGGCTAACTTGAAAATGGTAGATGTTTGGTCGCAAAAATTATTGCATTAGTTCAACTTATGGTAATAGCATGCGCAATGAGACAAATTAATTCAACACCGTAAGGTATAATTTATTGATGCTTTTCATTCCGTTTACTAAAAGTAGGTGAACAGATAGGAACCACACTTATAAATAAAATAAAATGAAAAAAGAATCAATAGACGTTTTATAAAATTATATGGAAGATGACGATTAGACACAAACAGTAGAAAAAATACGTTGACTTTCGCTAAAACGAAAGAAACGTCAATATATAAATTTTTAAAAAAGTTGTTTCAAAAAATTAGGAGTTTTTTTTCCGTCTAGGGAAAACCTAGCCCACCCAGCAAGGGCATACAGCCATTAAGCTGATCTCCCATGTGGATCACTTCCAGCAGGCACCAGCCCACCTAGCAGCTTTATTTAAAAATCAAAACAAGTTCACATGAGATTTAGATTTTGAATAGATTTACATATATTTACAAAAGACAAGCCGCAGATTGAATTCTAACACAAAATCGTACATATTCACATAACATTTCGTAATAATATACATAATTTACGTTGCATTTACTTCATAAACACATTCACATGAGAAAAAAAACTAAACTGAATGAGGATTTTGAAAAGGAAGAACTATATATATGTGCAAAAACGAACGGAAAGAACAATATAAACATATATACAAAATCTTCACAAAAATCATTTAAATTCAACAAAGGGAATGAAGGACTAAAAGACAGGGAGCATAAGACATAAGAGCACGTGAGAGAAAATAAATTATAGTTTAAAAAAACTAAAAAACACGCTTTTATAGTGAATCGAACTAAACAGTAAAAAATAATTCTTAATATAAGAATAAAATGATTAACGAGAAAATTAATGCCATTGTGGTTAAAGCGTGGGGGTGGGTGTGGGGGGTGTTTGAAATCATAATTGTTATAATTTCTAACTAGTTCTATTCCAAAATGCAAAATTAGTGTAAAAATGTAGTACAAAGCATCCCACGCTTTTACTACAATGACATTAGTTTTCTCGTTAATCATCTTATTCTTATATTAAGAATTATTTTTTACTGTTCAGTTCAATTCACTATAAAAGTGTGTTTTTTAGTTTTTTAAACTCGCTATATAATTTTTATGTGGGAATCCAACCGAAATCTTTCAAAAAGTTAGATTCTTTAGATAGCGGGGTGGCTAGAGGTTTTTACGATGTATGGGTTAACGTTGAAAAAAAATAGACAACATAATTTAAAGAAACTAAATAATTTATTATGATTTATAGGAGAGTATTTACAGGGGGAATATTTACAAAATAAAAATTAGAACATGCAGGCATTTAAAAATATAGGAAAGTTAGAGAATTCCTTTTAAGAGGACGTTAGAGATTAAATAAAACGCATTATGGGATGTGCTGGTGACTTACCGCCTGAGGTCGGCGAAACAAGCGCGGACGCGCGAAGACGGTGCTTCGTTGTCGAGTGTTAGTGGGCCTCTGACGAAAATAAATCGCGTCAGCGTTTTAATAAGCACGCTAGATGGTGTTGCTGTGGAATGCTGTTTTGATTAACATTGCCGTCCTCTGCAAAGGGATATGATTTAACCTTTTACATAAAGAAAAAAGTTCCATGGGATATCCTACATTTATTTTTCATTTTTTTAGTTCAACCTACAATACTTTGTTTTCGCTTTAGAGTTGTAACTTAATCTTTTTTGTCGCCAAATCTGAAATTAGTCTTCAAATCTGTAAATGGGATCTGGAATTAGCTACCATATTTGAAAATGGGAAATCTTTAATCCTGATGATCCTGATCAGGACAATAGAACAAAATTAACAATTATTGTATTGTCATCGGGTCCTTGATAAGTGTGCAAAATTTCGAATTAATCTGGCTTTTTAAAGTGGGTACAAATCAAGTTCAAAGATTCCGTTGCATACAGGTGAAGCTTATAAAAGCGTGTTAAAAATTGGAAAAAGGATTAGATATTGTATGTGTAAGCAATTTTGCAGATATTTGTAGTCGCAGAACCTAAGTGGTCATGGTCACGAACTTGTAGTCGGCGCTGTTTTGTTGAGTCGTGGGTTCGAGTCCTGGCGTTATACCTGCCTTGTACAGGGGCTGACAACCGTTCAACCTGTTGAGGCTCTAAGTCAGGGGTGGCCAACCCGTGGCACGGTGGAGTTGTAATAGTGGCACGCGAAGACCTAATAACCCCTCCCCCCTTAAAAATTTGCTTTAAATAAGCCTAATTGAGTTACAGTAGAAGTTTATCGTGTACAAAATATGCATGCATCGTTGTGCGAGTAGACTTTCCAAAGCTTTTTCCACTCGCAAGGTCTTGGAATTTGTGAGGAAGCGTATTTTAAAATATCTTAAAGCAAACACTGGACTGCCCAGTGAGTACTTGCTATTCTAGAATGAAGACAGGCTATGTAATTTAGCTTTTCTTACCGATATTATGGTACATTAAAATAATTTAAGTTTAATTACAGAGAAAAGGTTGTATTTTTTCTACTCTAATTGGTCAAATATTTTCTTTTGTGAACAAACTTTTGCTTTTTTTTTTTGTCTTGTGATAAAAAAGTGAACATATATCACATTAATGAAGGAACTATCTACCAAAGTTAATTGTGCTCCGAGCTGGGATAGATTTAAAAATTTAACACCCATTTTTACAGGATTCTTTCAGTGCTAGGTTTGATGATTTTCAAGATGATAAAAAAATGCAGATCTTTTCACAAATCCTTTTTCAATTTATCTGCAAAATGTTAATTGTTATCCACCTGTAATCAAAATCGAGATTATTGTATACAGCACCATACTACACTGAAAAGCAGGTACAAGGAATTCTATTGAATTTTGGAAATTTGTGCACCAATACGCAATTTTTCAAATTCACACGATTTGGCTGTCAGATATTGTTGTAGATTTGAATCAACATATGTTCGTGAACACAAATGATTTCTATTATGAACATAACAAGATCAAAGAACCAAAAGTAACTGACCTGATTCACAATAAAATTTAAGCTTGTACTTTGGTCTCATTTTTTATAATTTTAAATTACCACTACTTAGACTTGTGCATTAAAAATGTGCTCTTTAAGTAAAAGTTACGCAATAAGCTTTGGAAGTGGCTTGCTTAATTATATTTTTTATCTGGAAGTGGCACTCTTCATAAAAAGGTTGCCCACCCCTGCTCTGAGTCCTTAGGCTGTCAGCGTGGGGTAGTTATACAGGTAGGGTGAGTTAAGTGACAACTCAGTCGTCTCTTCACCTGACAGTGGTTCAACATTACAAGGTCCGTTGCCAACAGCCCTCGTGTTGTTTTTAAGTGCAACGGCTTTAATCAATCTTCAATAACAAATATAGTCTACAGAAATAGTTAAATATTTTGAGATAGAAGTCACTGAAACATAATGAGGAAAGGAGTGTTAGGAATATAAAAATCTAGCCAAATTATAAATATTGCGTAATTTTAATATTTTGCTGGGGGAAAAAGGAACACATTCTCGTCTTTTGTCCGTTACGTCAATCCACTAGTGTTTAATTGTTCTTTAATGTAGAGGGTTGGTTGCGTGGCGATACTGTATATAAACTTCTGCACCGTTCAATCAATCGCCAAGTTGCCAGCGTGATCGACAAAAATGATGTCAACTTGTCTCTATCGCCAATGTTTCGCTATGTTTCCACTGAATCGCCATTGTTCTTGTAGGGAACGGCGTTGCTGGTGAATATTATAATTTTAACATAAAATAAATACAACAGAAAGTAATATTAATGTATTACACATCCATGTATCAATTATTTACTCTATTTTAAGCGTTCATTACACAAAATTTATAACAATGTGTTACTTTTGCTGAACCGAGATCAACTTAGGAAGGTGTTTTCAAAAATCGACCCGTAAGAGAGTTACGAGGCGTTATAAATATTAAAAAAAATCCTTTTTATCAGCTATTAGACCTTCAGACTTAAAATTTTATGTTTATTATTTTTTTTTTTGTTCAGTTGAGATACGGAAAAAGCTTCTTTTTTTTTTGTTTAAATTGCAATTCACGTAAAATTAACTCATTAAAAACTTCTTTATCCTTCAATCTGTATTGTTTAATTTTTCAATTCACCCGTGCGTAAACGGGTATACTAACTAGTATCTTTTATACTTACAGAGCACAAAATATTTATTGTAAACTATTATGATGATTAAGTTTGATGAGTTTTTCAGGCGGTATTATTTTTAAGGTACAAGCAAAAATTTGTAATAAACATCGTAAACATAAAGAAGTCAAAGTCGTATACGTATAATAAAATGATTTACTTGCTTCTTAGAGTAACAAACAGCTATTGTTCGTTATCTGACAACAAAATTTCAAAATTAAAATGTAAGTAAAAAAAACATTGATGATCTCTTAAGTGCAAAAATCTTGTAAAGCAAGTGTCCCAGTGGTATTCTACCATTATTTCTTTTTCTTTTTTTTACCCTTCGAACCATGATTGTTTTTTTTTAAAAAGTAAATAAAAAGTAAAACAGCAAGTTATTGCGAAGCTTCAACGGGTGGAGTCGTAAATTTTCGCGAATCGAACCAAAACCAAAATTTTCACCGTTTTTTTTTTTTTTTTAATCGTTCGCTTGGCAACAGTGAGGTGAAGGGCAAATCGGGAGTTTGCAAAGAGAAAAATAAATGCAAAAAGAAAAAAAAAGAGAGAAATGCACTCTGAACAGGGAGGGAGTGGGTGTTGTTTACGAGAGGCCCTCTGAAGGGGGGCTCTTCGAATGGAGCAGGCAATATGCAGCTGCTGCTATTTCGTTTTCCCATTCAATGGTTCGATTCAGCCGCCGCTGAACCGGTCCCTCAAGGCGACTGTCCAAAATAACGGTACGATAATTGCAGTGGAAGTCTCACATTAAGGAACATTCTATTCTATTCTTTTCTTCTTCGAATATAAAACCTTTTGTCTCTCTCTCTTCTTTTTTATACTGATCTCATGTTCATTCATCGAAAAACTGGAAACAAAACAGAAGCAGGGATTCGAAAATATTACCAAGTTCGAATTTACTGGTAACGCAGACGATATTTTTCGTCATTTATGTGTTGAATATTATTCGGGGAGTGGGGAAGAATACTTTTTTTAAAAAAATTTTCAGGAGCCGTTTCATTTTTAATAGTAATTTATACGACGATGGAATAATTTCCATTGATAAGTAAGCAGTGTACGAAAACTAATCGAATAAATATTTCGTGATAAAGAGGAAATTTTTCTAAATAAATAGATTAAAGACAATTTCTGAAAATTTCACTTTAATATGTAGAATATTTAGACAGAAAAAGAAATTGCTTGAAAAATAGAATTAGAATTTTTCTCTTCGTATCTTTATACGAAACAATTAAATGTTTAAATGGAACATAATTTAGAAGAATATATATGTATGTATGAAATAATCGTGGCCATATTGGTAATGATTAACTGAAAAGGCGAGTTGAGTGATAAAGATTTCTTCATTGATCATTATTTACTTGATGATGTTGAAAATGCCTAAACAGTCCAGTGTTCATTGTTAATCCTGTTTATTGTAGTTGTAGAGACACACAAACATAAACATCTTAAACACAACACAGAAAACATCCAGCACAAAAAATACATGCATGCTTAACATTTTGACTAAGACAAAGAGCAAGAGAAGAGATAGTTACATGGCGAATACAAAGAACAAGAGAGCTTTTTTTTCTTTAAAAATCAAGTTTTTATATACAGGGAATAACAGAAAAAAAACGCATTATAAAAATTACAGTTCCGTGTTTAGGCGAAGGGAATAATTTATCTATTTATAGAAATGACATAATTGTTAAGAGAATATCAAATCCCGGTTAGTAAGATGCATGAAAACAATTAATGATCTTGCATTTCTTAGAATCGGCAATAAATCTATCAAAAGTTCAAGGTCTAAAGAATCAGTAAAATAAATATACCAACACAATTTTTTAATATTTACGAAAACGATAAATTGAGATGCTTTTCGAAATAAGGTATTAGGATTTATGAATTAGATGTTAATACTAAAGGAAATTCGAATTATTAGTAGATATCAATTTAAGTTATTGCTTGTATATCCACAATTATCTTAAATAAATATTCTGTACAGTAGGAAATAGTAAAGCAATTTATGTATCATAAGAATAAAGTATATGCGATAAATCATCAAATCTGGCTTGGGATTGAGCAGTGGGGTTGAACGGTTTGATGGCAATCAAAACTTTTCTATATGCATTCGTTAGATATTAGAGCAGTGAATTTCATCACAAAAACAAATATTTGTAGAAATAAATACATAAAAAATCATCGAAAGTTAATTCAAAATTTAGAGAATAATAATAAGTAAGAAAGAGTGTTTAATATACCCATAATATATAATACAATGTTGACGTAAGTCATCCTAAATTTTCTAAAGGTCAGATTTTTAGAATTTTTCTTTCTTTATTTATTTTGTTTTTATTTTCTGGGAGTAATAAAAAAGTCCTTTATTGTAAAAAGAATTTTCATTCGACAAAAGTACATGTCGTTGTACACAAAATGAAATTTCTATCAATCTATAAAAATGTTACGTGTGTATGTTAAAAATCATTTGTACGTGCATGCTATATGAACCATCCATTTTAATGGTGAAACAGATGCTGTTTAAAATACTAATTCTGAGTTATTCTAAACAAACATTTCACTTGCAGAACTTTGATAGTAAAAAAAATATATAATATTCACACCCTAAAACTAAACATAATTATTACTGTAGTCAACATCAGACTTTTTCGAACCATTCCGTTTACAAATCGTCTGCTACAAAGGAATACGATCATTAATGTCGCAGAAAGAGAAACTTTTCTTCGAAGCGATGGCCATTTTATTTTTAGTAGAACTTTTTCGACCACAATTATGTTCTCATGACCCAATCCGGGTTTTGAAGCTTGTTCTAAATATAGATGGCAACTGTCAGCCAACTCTGTTGATAGCAACAATACTGAAAGAGTTATGAAGTTTCATTGCTTTGGGTAATGCCCCTGTAATTGAGACTAAAATAGTTCTTTAAATCTTATGTGCTTAAGTGAAACCCTTCCCAACTATCTCGTAGAAGCATCTTCCGGGGTTCTGCCTTTATCTTTAATTAAATGATGTCGGTAAATCTAAAGTGATTGCTCTGCTTTTGATAGAGTTCCGCATTTCATATCCCTGAAAATGTTGGGATGCTCAAAGGGTATTTCTTGGAAAAACACTTAAGCAAGAGAAGGTGGGAGTTTTCATAGTCGAATTTAAAGTTTTTTTCTCCTAAGTTCATTTAATAAATATCGGCATAAAATTTAAAAAGAGAAAAAGTAACCATATTTCCGACGCATAACGTGCACTTTTAATATAAAATACGATCGAAAGTTACGGAAGCGCTTTATACATTGTGGTAATAGACAGTGACGTAACGTACACCCCCGCATTCCGAGGGGGGTTTGACTCTATAAGAAATTTACATCCCTTCTTTTCTGTAACCCGGACAGAGGTGTGGGGGGAACTAAATGATCAGACGACATGATGAACTTCAATTATTTATTTATCACTATATTCAACTCAGACACAAATAACACTCTAAATAAGATAACTTGATCAGTCAGAGCGCGGGGGTGAGACAAAATGCATGGGGGAGAAAATCTACAATCATGCAGATCTATCTTTAAGATAACTTTATACAGAGCTTATTTAATTAATGACCTCACTAATAATTTAACTCTCTAACATGAACTTGATTAAGGATCACAGTATCTGAACTCTAGCGGTCTTCTAATCCTTGCGTTTCCTTTAACACAGTTCCAACAGTTGAACTAAGCACTTTCTTAAAATTCCGACTTCTCACTTCCTACACTGTTTACGTGTACGTTTCACTGCCGATTTACCACACTTCTCATCTATCCACAATTTACTTCACTTCTAAACTATTCTCACTTCACTAAAAACTCAAAGTCGGATTACAAAATATATATATTAAACTTAATTTGCATAATCACACTTTCTGTCTCCGGAAAAAGTTGGTTGAAAAAATGTTTCCCCAAAAAGAATTCCCCAGAGGTTAATAGAAGGAACCGTCACAACTCTAAGGGGCCTAAAGTTTGACTGACGCTAAGTACGTATTTGGCTTGGTACCCTTAACTTGAGCTTGCAGGGGGGGGGCCTAATTTTCTCCGCCCACACTGGTGATAGCTTTAAAAATAAAGACAAGATGAGCATTTTAAAAATTTAGATTAGTAAATACTACTTATTAAAGGCTGTTTTCATTTAGTGTTAAAGAATAAGTCCGAACTAGGAATAATTTTTCAGGTATAAATGTACTTCAACATTAATATTATGTTTTGGTTTCGTTGTCCTTTAAAGAGCAGTATATTTTAGCATGATACTCATTTTTATCCGAGTTTGATCATTTTTTCTGATATAAATTGTGTTTCGCATTTTTCTCTTATACCATAATGCGAAATAATCTATCCCATTGCACATTAAAATGAAAAGCCAATTATGTATGGTATATTTTGAAATTTTAAAAACACTACATTATAAACAAATGTATGAATTACAACATTCCAAATTTTCATAAAAATCTTAGCATTTTTCTGTTCAAAAATATGCTCCGCGTTAGTATAGGTCAGGGATGGCGAACCTTTTTGAGACGTGGGTCAAACTTTTGTTCATACTTTTTTTAGTATTATCTCGTAGGTCACTAATGCCCATTTGCACAAGAGTTAAGTTTAAAAAATTTTAACTTTTGTTTTTAAAACTAAACATCTTTAAATTCCAATTGGTTTAACGGGTAAAAATGGGTGTGGCTTAATGATTTGAAAATTTTTAGTGAGGTTAAAAAATTTTTAGTGCTTGGTGCAAATTGCAATAAGTGTTTGAACGAACAAGGAGTAACGAAAATTGCATACAATATATATTATGAAATATTATTTATTACTTTATATATACATACATATATATACATATATGTATAACAAATTGATTATAAAGGATTTAAAATGCGAAATCTGTTGCTGTTTAATTTCAGAAAAGAATCCCATACGTTTTATATAATATTTTCACCGTTTACTGCGGGATCAATATTCACACAGTTTTCCTTCTACACTCATGTCCATAAATTAAGGATAATGAAGTTCAGGCAAAGAAAGAGACAGAAGCAAAACAAATTTGACTTATTTGTAAAGTCTATTTATTAAACAAAAGGTAAAGAGCAAAAAAGATGCTATATGTTTGACATAATTAATAAAAATTGCGATTTTTACGCCCTGGAGCAAATTTCAAAAAAGAACCTATTTACAAAAAACAGTATAACATGGTTAGTATGATACTTAATACGGAGTATGTCTCCCGGACGATGCAATACAGGCCAACGCATACGCATGCTGAGTATCAAATTATCAATCTGATCTTGGGGAATATTACACCACTCATCAAGCAATGCCCTCCGAAGTTCCGGTAGACAGGTGGCAGGGGGTTGACGGGCTGCAATTCGTCGGCCAAGCATATCTCACACATGCTCTATTGGATTCAAGTCCGGTGAGTATGCTGGCCAATCCATACGGGTGATATCCTTCGGTTGAAGGCATTCGTCAACAATGTTTGCTCGGTGAGGACGGGCGTTGTCATCCATAAACAGAAATTCAGCACCCATGGCACCCCGAAACAAACGTACATGTTGTTCCAGAATGACATCCCGATAGATGTGGCCTGACATCGTTATACTCTGAACATGCAGGTCAGTTCTGGAACCAAGAATAATTCCTCCCCAAACGAGCCATCCTGCACCACCGTAACGGTGTTGTTGAATGGTGTTCTCTTGGTGGTAACAGGTACCTGGCGCTCTCCATATGAAAGTTCGGCGAGAATCAGACTGCAAACTAAACCTGGACTCGTCGGAAAACATCACACAAGACCACTGTTGCGGTGTCCACAATGCATGCTCTCTACTCTAGGTTAATCACAGGCGACAGTGAGTTGCGGTAAGGGGAACACATCTGACAGGCCTACGAGCATATAGACTAATGTGCCCTAAGCGTCTATACACGGTCTGCCTTGAAACTGTCGTACCGGTAGCTGAAGAGAGCTGACGAGATAGGTCTGATGCTGTGCTCCGTCTCTTTCTTTTGGCAGTAACTGCCAAATACCGTTCCTCATTCGGCGTTGTAACTCGGGGGCGACCTGTGCTGTAACATCTACTCACATTACCATCATCTTGGAATCGTTGCCAAAGCCCGGAGATGACACTCTGGGCGATTCCAAGTTCCTCGTATACTTCCAGCTCTGTACGTCCACATTCCTGTCGTCCGATAATTGTACCACGTAAAAAATCATCCAAATGCTTCCTTTGTGCCATAACTATGCGGTTATTGCACTGAAAGGCTTTTAAAGCGCTTGTGAACAATTTTACTTCTTTGCCACCATTTCTTATATACCCCTCTCTTACACTCTCGTCATTGTGGCGTACTATCCGCGCCATCTGGTGGTTTCCTGTAATTTGCATATTCTTCTTCAAGATGTGTGTGATAATCCTACAGGTGAAATTTTTATTTTAGAGTTCAATTTCTGTGTGATTCTGAATTATCCTTAATTTATGGACATGAGTGTACTTCAGAAATCAAGTAATCAAATTTTGTTTTCCACACTACGCTGCTTCGAAATTCAACTGATTAAATTTCTAAATTATCGATACCTAGCCACATAAATTCGGTTAACTCCATTGTTTCAAATTCTGTTTTGTATGGATATAAAAAAAAGGTGAAATGTATTTTCCAAACTTTTAAATTGATTGAGACTTCTCAAAAACTTGTTTTATTTCCTGAATAATCATTAAATAATTTTTTATTGCATTTTTCTGAATGGCAACGGAATTTTCAAGAACTGTTGTGTTATGAAAATGTTTTTGTAATTGAGGGAAATATTTCACGATTTTCCTTTCCAAATCCTTGGTAAAGTTAGTTTCGTCATAAAAATTTTACTGTTTTCAAATACCATTAAAACAATTAGTCCATGCCCTTGAAGTTTTTTATTCAGTTTATAAAAAAGTTGAGTGATGTCGCCTCAAAATACTAAATCATTTAACCAATATATATTGGATAATTCATCCAAATTATTGTCTTTTTCAATTGAAAAGAGCTTAAATTCTTTTAATAACGTTACAAATCGATTAAGGACTTGACCAATACTAAGCCTTTGCACGTTGTTGTTACAAATAGAATATAAATAATCCACACAAATTAGAAAATCTAAAAAAACACACGCAAATAAACAAGTGGTAACCTAGCTATCGTAGGTCAGTGTCTGACCCACAGGTCATAGGTTCGTCATCACTGGTATAGGCCAGGGTGCCTCCCTCTGGGGAGGAAACTGGACGTCAAAATTACTTGGCGTAGTTAGTATCTTCTATATGGTGCCACGCTAAAAAGTGATACCAGCTCCTGGGGTTTGCAAAGGTTAAAACACCAATTCGCAGCCCTATTAGAAAAAAAAAGTATAAGCCAGGGGGCCAGCAACCTGTGGCACGTGGTACAATTCTCAGTGGCACTCTGCACTTCTCTACAAATGTACCACTTTTTGAGTGGATGGAAGTTGATAAATTTCTAATGGGCCTTATTTGATAAACATCTTCAGAATTAAAAACCAATGTGAAAGTGATAATTTTAAAGATAAATTTACAGCTAGTTTGTAAAATTATTGAAGATCATTCCTGGAGAGATTTAATTTTTAGAAGAGAGAAAATTGTATATACTCTGCTTTCCGCTTCTGATTTTACATATCTGCGTAAGAAATTTTTCTTTATATGAAAAATATTTCGAGTCCGCAAAGAAGTTGTTTAACAACTGAATGCGTAGATTCGTTGTTAAATTGAAAGTCATACACTGTACCTCTGATTTTATGATATGAATGTAAAACAGTGCAAACTCTAGGTTCGCATTAAAATCTTTATTTATCTTTTTATTTGATTATAATGCAGGGAAATACTTATATTTTATGTTGTCTATTTTTATTTTACTAAATATGTTTAAAACTATGTAAAATTTTAATTTTTTACCATGTTTTTATTAACTCACTTTCTTGTTTGTCCGGGTGAAATTTTGTAGTTGATTTTAAACTAACTTCTCGATAAACTAAAGACTTCAAATTTAGACCATAGCTCAGAAGTGGATGACAATGCATGAAAATGTGAAAAAAGAAGTTCTAGTCTCGAACTCGGGTCCCCGCAGAGGTGGGCTCCGATTTCGACAAAGGACCCCGTAACTCCAAAACTTACACGAATTTACACAAACAAAAACCACCTGTAGATAACATGGGTCGAGTTGCGTCTACGTATTTAATTTCGTGGCTCTGGGATCAAAAAGGGGCCCTCAGGTTACAATGTTTTTCTATTAGCTCGCTTTTTTGTATGTCTGTCCGGGTGGAATTTAATTGATTTTTAACTAACTTCCCGATGTGCTAGAGACTTCAAATTTGGACTATAGCTCAGAAATGGATGACAATGCATAAAAATAATTATAAAAACATGATACATAAAAAAAATTTATTAAGAAAATTATTTTATTTTTGTTGAAGAGATAGAGTTATATTTTTATGTTGTTTATTTTTATGTTGAGAAATACCTTTAAATGGGGCAAAAATGAAACTGAAAACCTATAGTATTGACCTCTATTCTCTAACTCTGCATGCAGTATCGGGGGAATCGAATTGTTTCAAACATGTCCTATTGTGTGGCAAGGTGAATTATATTGGTAGATGAATAAAGCATGCCACAGCTAAAAGATTACAGACCTTTGGTATAGGCTCTTGTACATTTGGCGAAGACAGCCTTAAAAGAAATGGTATACCTCATGAACATTTATTGTTGGATAAAATGAAAAAATTCGTCTTCCGTTATATCTTCAAGCAAATCATTGTGAATTCTGTTCCTTCTTCACCCCATCACTGCTCCATAAATAAATAATCATCTTCGGTTCCGTCTACATTGTTAGGTACATCCCATTTTCAAATGACTTTTTAATTACGTCAAACTTTATTTCGTTCCAAGTTATTATTATCCACTCACTCACCATTTCTAGACTGGAATGATGCTTTTGACCTTTTGTAAATGTTTTTTTGCCTTCTAACAACTCTTTCCTTGCTCTTTAGGGCTTTAGTTCTAGAAGTATATCGTTGTTCAAAGGCCTGGTAACAATACTACGAATAAATGACTTCAAAAGATAAGATCACTTGTGACGGATCTATAAACGTCCTTCAATTAACCTCTGGGGAAATCTTTGGGCTATAAAAATCAACCCTTTTCTGAAGAAGAAACCGTGTTATGCAGGTTAAGTTTATTATATATAGTTCAGGTTCTCTTGCTAGAAAGGTTAGTTAAAGCGAAATAAAGTGAGATATATAAGTTGGAGAGATATATGGAAGAGCGTTAATAAGTCAGTGTGAGAGAAAACAGACAGAAAGTTAGAGTTATAAAGAGATAGATAGTTATATAATGGTAATTACTATTTAATAGAAGTTACCAAGAGTTGAAGCATTATAAAGTAGAAGATAAATTCAGGTATTAATCGCATTTATCGTACGTTTTGATACCTAAATTATTAAAGAGATTTAAGTGACAATTAGTCACACAACTACAATTTAAATCAAATATTAAAGTAGAAGATTAATTAATAAAAGTGGATCGAATTATTAGAAGTATTTTTCGAATACGCAACTCTCGTCACTTTAACCTCTGCTTTCTACCTGGAAACATCTTGTTTAATCTGATTGATTTGTTTTTGAGTTAATTAAAGTGCTAAGTAAATAATTAGAAATTATCATGTCGAATCGTCCTTCACATCCTCCTACACCTTTAGTCGGGTCACAGGGTAGACAGGGATGGGGGAGGGGTTACACACCTCACATGCATATTTCAATTTTCTTTGTAAAAAAAAATATGTACGGCAAATAGACTTAAAAATTAAAAAATGGAACTTAAAAGTATAGGTGCGAGTTATACTTCTGGGGAATATATGGTATTATTAGATTGCTTTATTAACAGCGCTATAAAGAAGTGAAAAGGTACTTTTGTTGTTTTTTTACCAAAATATATGTAACTAAAAGTTTTACTGAATTTTTCATAAAATAATTTTACAAGAAATTACTAATATTTTAAATTCGCTGTTGGAAATAAAAAAAAAACATATGGTTCTACTTTTAGAGAAGAAAGAAGCTACAGAAAATGACTTTGAAATTCTACTTTATGAATGAAACAATCGCTAAAGCAATTTAAAGAATCAACAGAGAACTGTGAGTTCTATATTTTTATGTGTGGTTTTGCATAAAACATATAATGTGTAGTTAGTTCTATTATTTTCTTCGTAAACAACTCAAAAATAAGTCACGATTTTAAATGACTTGCCTAAAAGAATCTAATTTCCAAATTTTCAAATTGTATCTGCAAACTTGTCGTACTTTCACACTTTCAAACTGAATAAAACAGATTTTGATCATTTTCTTTTCAATTATTTTTTAAAAAATGTCTTTTATGATGCTGAATTTCTCAAATTTCAACGTTCTTTTGTTGGACACAATTTGAAAAAGAAATGTATAAAAGTGAAATATTTTGTTTTAGAGTTATACACACATATATATTTATAAATTCTATCTTTTTATTAGTAATGGATTTCGAACGTCTATTCATTATATTTCATAGTATTTTGATCAGTGTTGCAAATAGGAATGGGGAGGTTCGGCTATCCTTAAACCTGGTCAAACCCCAATTCTATATTAGTTTAAAAGTTGTCCTCAGTTATATTACAGCAATATTCCTCTTTTGCGGTTTCACAAATCTCAAAGATATTTTTTACCTTTAATACTCAAGTCACTTCAATCTCAAGTAAATTTTATTAAAAGTTATATATACCTAACGAACTGTAGTGAGTGGTGAAATTATAAAAGTGACTAGATAAAAATATGATCTTAACTATTTTGCGTTATTTTATTCATGCAAGAACAGTTAATCATTGTTGAACACAGAAAGAAGAATTATCTTTAATATCATTAGCTATACTTACTGAAAACGATTTATCATACCATCCGTTAGGGAAAAAGCTCTTTCACCTTGGCATTTGTGAAGTTTGTTATATTTTTAGAATACTAAATTCTATTCTTGTTTGTCCTTTCAAAAAATGCTGGATACCTCTTAATCAGAAACGACCTTCGCTTGAACAGCTGCTTCGGATGTCCAGATGTTCGCATGAGCAAGAGCTGAAACACGGGACATTGCTCTTTATGTATTGTAAAATATTATTTCTGTTGGAGCAAGGTCGTCTTTAGAAGCTCCGGTAAGAACATAATTCTGAATAGAATGCCCTTAAATACATCGTGTTCAGAGGATATAAAAATTCTGTAAATTGAATATCATCGTAGGCTTAAATTTTTATCCCCTCTGCATAGACAATGCAAATAGAATGTGTTAAGCCTAAAATTCGAATAAGTTTTGATCTTATTAGGAAGAAATGCTTTCTCTGAAATAAAAAAAAATCATTCTGAAACATTGCTAGAGTTATATACTTCCCATTAGTTTTCGTCAGGACTACATCTCATGACTTATGTCAAAGTGAAATTGTATAACAGTATTTTTCTCACAAATATAAATAAGGTTCTCAAATCTGTTTGCAGAAGATTTTGGCATGTGGCGCTTATATATTTAAAGTTTTGTTATTCTTATTTATATTACTATTTATTTACAACTTTTTTTTTATATTCGCACTTAAATTTGATATCCTAACAATCTTCCCCGCCAAGTTGGGTTGTTTGCAGTGAAACGTGTTTTACAGGGAGAAAAACTATCAGTATTGAGAAATTGCACAGAACTTTCAAATCTAGTTAATGATAGAATTTCACGTTAATACGACCAGTAGAAAGCTACGAGATTTAGTTCAAATAAAACTTGCTTATAAAGGAATTTTGATCAGTAAAATCTTACTATGTGTTAGCAAAATCAATACTAAAGCCTAAAGGAATAGACTAGTAAGAGAATCATGAGAATTTTCATTTTTTCACTAGCAGTCATTCTCATTTTTTGTGTATTTCGAAATTGTTTCGTGTTTTGGCGCATCTGTTTCCGATATTTTATGTCGTTTTATGTCGTGTAATGTATAATATGTGCTTTGTGTTTCTTTAGCTTATTTCATTCAAATAAATTTCGTAGTAATTTTTATATGTCCCCTTATTTCAGAGAAAGATGTTTGATATTACGTTGTGAAGCTTAAAATAGAAAACATGGAACAAAAAAAATACCACCTTATTTATACCTATTCTTTCAAAGAAATAAATTACCTGAAGTTCCTTATGTTGTAAGTTCTATCTTTTCACCTGTTGCAAGTATGCCTGTTCATGTCACCTCTATGATTAATTTCGGTAAAAGATTAAACCAATAATAATTTTGCTCAGAAAAATGATAACACATATACAAATTAAAAACAGGCAATACACGGAATTTGTCTCTAACATTAGGTTCAGATCGATCATGATTTGATGAGTTCTGGCTCCGTCCATATTATGTGGTACCCGACTTTTCTACCGTCTCGTTTTGAGAAAGAGCGTTTGTTTTCATAAATCACATAAATAGTAATATAGAAGGTCGTTTGCACTTTATGGAAACGATTTTGTAATTTATTTTCTCGTTTGCATTTTGAGATAAAACTTTGGCAATTTCAGAATAATCGTCTGCTTAGATTTTCCTTTAATTGCAATGTAAAATAAAATATTCATTTTGGAAATGGCAGCTCAAGTGTCATCCATTTTCGAGACTTGACGAAAATTCAAAATTACGAGAATCGTCACCAATAGCCATCCTATTGCTTTATGATATTTATATGAGCACTGACTCATTCAAAAATGAAATAAACAATATATATTGTGCGATTTAAACTTTTTAAATCGCATATACAAATCTATATATTACCCTTAATTAAAAGAAAAATTTTATGTGTATACAACGAAATTCGTGTTTTCCCGATATTATATTATTTTAATTTCCATTTACTTTGACAAAATTGTCCATCACAGTATTATTAATTTCTTTGTCACCGAAAATTCAAAACATTATTTTTAAATTTCTCCCTTGGTTGACTTTCGAAGTTTTTTTAAAATAACATTTTCTTTCTCTATATTGTGTAAGAAACTAATTGATATGCATTCTAAATAAAAGTTATCTATAAATCCAGTTAGAAGACAAGAATACAAGAAAGAAAAGGGTATTCGAACAATATCTTTCCCGCCATTTTACCAATTCATTCTAAAACTCATCACAATCTACACATTATTTTGTATATGTTACCGTTAAAGTGTATAATTAAGTTATTTCATGGAACAACTAGGTATTTCATGAAATAACTAGACAAGTCAGTTAAAATATATAATTGATGAAAAATTTCATACTTTCCCTTGTTATTCTGTGAAATAACTAGATTTATTCTATGAAATAACTAAGGATAGACCGTTAAAGGGGAAAATAAACAATTTCAAAAATACTTCATAAATTAATCGATCATAAATAGCTAAAATCTCTCGAAAAATACATTTTGTCTCTTTTGCGGATGAATAATTGATAAATAATTAGGGAAAGCAGATGATATATTTTGTTATTGCTCATATTGCTAACATTAATTAAACAGAAAGGGGAAAAAAGAATATGCTGCAAAAATAGATTATATTTAAATATCATCAACAAAAATACATGCTGGGAAGAAAAACTGTAGCTTCATAAAAACATTTTGTAAACTTTTTTAAACAAAAATGTAAGAGAATATTAATTTAAATTTTATGAGAAGCCTTTATTATATTTTTCATTATTTATTAGAGCATTGTTGTGATGACACTTTGGATTGGACTGCTTATTATTTTTGAAACAAGCCCACTTTTTACCATTACACATTTTTTTTACACGAGCACTTTTTAAATCCTTGTTCAGTAAGTACTGCAACAGACTGAAGCGTTGTGTCAATATTTGGAACTTCTTCAATGGAAGTTAATTCTCGCTGACATATACCGAACTAAGATATAGAATACAATTGTTTTATTCGGCCATCTCTAGTTCCTAATTGGAAAAATCCTTCCTAAAGCAGATAGAACCGGTTCAAAAAAATTTCGAGTGCCGTATTTTTGATGATCAAATAATCTTTATTCTACAGAATACCCAGTTAAATAGTAGAATTCAATAATTTAACTAACTTGTCAGTTATTTCATGAAATACCGAGTTATTCCATGAAATAACGGATTTCACACTTTAACGGTAGCATATATAAGATTTAAAAAAAGGAGTATTCGAACAATATCTTTCCCGCCATTTTTTCCATTCATTCCAAAACTCGCCACAATCTGCACATTATTTCATATAATTTACCATACCCTTTCAACAGAACACAGAAACTACACTTCTAAGACTTATACATAGTAAAAAAAGCACTGTTTTCACCTCCTCTATCATCAACACTCAGTAATCGCTAAGTCGAAAGGGTCAGTTAGAAAAGAAAAAGGGGCTGGCATCGCGAAAGACCGGAATTTCGTATTACTAAAATTGCCGGATATCCAAGCCCTCAGAAATGATGGTGAGGAGAGGCGCTGGAGCACGTGTGACCTTGACAGAGTTCTGTGGCTTCTCGAAAGGAAATGCCACGCCTCTTAGCGTTTCATCCTAGCGCTTGCAAGACCACAATTTCTCTCTCCTCACTCTTTCGCTCCTTCCTCTCTGTTACCTATGGATCGGTTGGTTGTATAATTTTCGATTTCGTTTCATGGCAATTAGAGCGGTTTCGGGGAATCAAAAACTTTCAAGCTTGTGCCCTCTCTTTGAAGTTTTAAACTGAGACAGATTAGATGATTTTTTTTTTTTTGGAACTGGTTGGAGTAAGAGGGTTGGAGTAGCATCAAGGACATCCATGGGGTGGATACGCGGGAGTTTAATGTTAAAATGTAAAAGGAAGCCAGCAAGGACATTTTATGATCGAATATTAAGAGGGGGGATCTCGGTGTGTGTGATGTGAAGAAGCTTGAAAATATTTAGAAATAATTTTGTTTTAAGCTGTCGGCGCCTTAGAAGTTTTCTTTCTTTTAATTTTACCTATGATAAAAGTAATGGTACATTTACAGAAAATCAATCATGCGTTGCAAAACAAATTATTGAAAATTTGTAAAATATGCACTACAAAATCCTAATAAAAAAATTCGAAATTCTTTGCTACATTTCGAAAAACCACTAACAGAGAAGACTACAAGTGTTTTAATAAAAGCAGATGCTATTACTTTAAGCAAGATGCCATACTTTAAAACGCGTTTTACTCGAAATGTGATTTTTAAAAAATAATCAAACGGGGTCAGCGATTGTTAAAAAAATTTTGAACATAATTAACTGAAATTTTTTGTGTAAGTTCTGTATAGTAGAATTGTTTTAACTTTCAGATTTATCAATCACTCTTTTATTACAAAATTTACAGTCCCTTATGTGAATATAATCACTGTCTTTTTAAGCATTTTCATATAGTAACCGAGACAAAGTGCACTAGTTTTTGTAAAAAAGAAAATATCTCTTATCCTGAAGGTCATTTCAAAATTGAATAATATAGCAACACATTAGATTGAAAAAATTGAAAATTTGTTCATAAACCTTTGGTGCCGAATGGGCCGCGTTTATGCTACTTTTTGTCGATTTTTACCTATTTTTTCCCATTTTAATAATAATAATTTCTTTTTCTCTTCTTAATTTTAGCAAATTTTTTTTTTAAAATACACTAAACAAATCTAAAAATAACAAAATCCCCATATCTCCTTTAAAAAAAAAAAATTGTCGCAACAAGTCGGATACCTTAAAGGCAACTTTATATTTAAATCTCTCCAGTAAAACTTTCCAGTGATCTTCTAAGAGGACCACAAATTGTATGACGTAAAAGTACTCAAGAGTAAAATATTAGGTCGAATACGTAAAGCAACGATTTAGGAAGTTATAATTGAAATTTTCTTAATGTCGCACTCATAAGCAGGGCTTCGAATCGGAACTGAACCAAAAACCGGGGAAAAACCGTTATTTTGGTCGGAACAAAAACCGAAATGGAACCGAAAAGAAATATCGGTTTATTTCAGTTCGACATATATTCAGACATTTTGTTACTGTAACCAAATTATCAATATTTCCTAATTTAACGTCAACCAAAAAATACAGTCGACTCTCGATCATTCGAAGTTGAAGGGACCAATGGAAAACTTCGTATTATCCAGAGGGTAGGAAAAAACTCCCAAAATACAAGAGGAAATTTTTTCTAACACATTTGAATCTGAAACTATGTAACAAAAAAACAATTGTGTACATGCGTATAAAATTATTTTAAAGTATTTTTTAAAGAACATATCAACAGTATAAATGTTGTACAGAACTTAAAGGTCCTGTACTAAAAGAATTAATTTATTTATTAAAAACGATCCTACACATCTCTTCTTCACAATAGCGGACCATCCTTTCTGAACGCATGTGTTGCAAGGCCACGCGTTAAACGAAAGATGTGGATGGCTGACAACAAGTGCGGCCGGTCTATTGTCCACTTGAAAAAGGAAAGCAATAACAATGTTTTTTTGCTTGAGGAACCGGGAAACACAAAAAAATGGCAGACAAATGGTCATCAAAGGGCCGATGTTACAGAGGAAATACGCAGAGCCAATACAACACAAAACATGCAAGCTCCGACCTATTTGCTACAGGACTCTATATGATAGTGAGTGTTCAAATTGTCTATAAGATAACTTCGAATTATCGCGTGTTGTAGTCTAGCCAGCCACAGATTTTACTTCGAAATAATGAGTGTACCAAAACGAATTGGTTTTAGTTTGAAATATCAAGAGTTTTTCTAGGGACTGAGCGTGTACTTCGAATTAGCGAGAGGTTCGCATTATCGAAAGTTATAATTAGCGAGAGTCGACTCTAGTTATATCATCATTACATGTACATTTTTTTTTTGTTTATGACAGAATTATATTTTTAGTACAAGTAAGAAAATACATAAAATAAGATTATTCAATCGGAACTGAAACGAAACCCGTTATTTTTGGTGGAACGAAAACATTACTGTTCGAATTCCGGTTTAGAAGCAACACAAAGGCTATTGACGATTGACTTTATAATTTTTTTAGGTGACAAGGACAACACCTCATTAGGCATCCCACTCTTCTTACCATGCTGAATCTCCATAGATTTATCGGGACAGTGATAGCCTAGTGGTCATGGTCACGAACACATGGTCATATCTATCGCGTTGTGGGTTCGAAACCTTGTACTACTGAAGATGTACCATTTAGAAGGGCTAACGCACGTTAAATCTATCACAGCTCAAAGTCCTTCCGTTGACGTGGTGTGGTAGTTTGGAAAGTGGGGTGACAGAGTTTAGAATATCGTCGTCGTCACTTGACCGAGGTCCATCGTCAATAATCACCGTGTTGTTTCTAAGAGCTACATAAATTAAAATCTAATTCAATCTTTCCTTAATAACTGATTAGTTAAAAATGTGATATTTTGATTAATTATATCATACTCTCTTTACACTTAGTTTTATATTCTATAAAATAACTTGTATTTTATTCAAACTAATTAATGTTATACCGTTAAAAAGAAAAATAACAATTTAACATTTAATTAAGTCCATTGTTTTATAAATTAACTAACGATATATCAAGTCTGTAAAAAATACATTTCATAATATTACGGATAGATTAATAGATAATTAATAAAAAGAATCACAGGATAAAAAATATAATATTTTTTTTTGCTTAATTACTGAAACTGTAAAAAAATGATGAATATATAGCATATCAGTAGTCCTATTTGAACTTTTTACAACTTATAATTATATTAATTAACTAACTACATAATCCTTCTGCAAAAACATTAACGTTATTTGGAAAGCATTACAAAAAATGTTTATCAGAAACGCAAAACACATTTAATACTTTGAGGTATCCGACTATTAGCGACAACTTTTTTTTAAAAAAGGCAGATATGGAAATTTTTTTTATGGTTTTTAAATTTATTCATTGCATTTTAAGAAAAAATTCTAAAATTAAGAAGAGGAAAAGAAATTTTTATCACTAAAATGGGAAAAAATTGGTAAAAATTGGCAAAAAATAACATAAATGGAGCCCCTTCTGTACCTAAAGTTTATAAACAAATTTCCCTTTTTCAATTTCGATGAGTTTCTTTGCTATTCATTTTTGAAATGACTTTCAGGATAAAAGATATTTTAATTTTTACAAAACCTAGAGCACTTCATCTTAGTTTTTTATGAAGTTGCTGAAAAAAAAAAATTAAATTTACATAAGGGACTGTAAATTTTGTAATAAATCAGTGATTGATAAATCTGAAGATTAAAACACTTCTGCTATTATACAAAACATACGCAAAAAATGCCAGTTAATTATTTTCAAAACTTTTTGCACTGATCACTTCAAACACTGTCTCCGCTTAAGCAATTAAAAAAAAACACATTTCGAGTAAAACGCATTTTAAAGTATAACATATCTTGATTAAAGTAATGGCATCTACTTTTACTAAAACACTTGCAGTATTTGTTCTAGAGAATGGAAAATAATAAATTCGGTGTTTTTATAAAGATAATAAGATGGCTTATAAAATAAAATCATAAGAAAATATTTGTCAATTTTTGGCAAAATAAACAATTTTAGGGTGGTCTTACCTTAAAGATTAGGCAATCGTTATTTTTAAGATAAATAGTTAATCTATAAAATGCGACAGTTCCATATACCCTCTCTCATCTGATAGTTATTTCATATAATATTTAGCTATTGTTTAAAATAACGAATTCTACATTTTAAAGGCAACATATACACGATTAAATTTATATTTAATCTATTTTAAATCGAAGACAACTCTATTAAACTATTTTAAATCGACCTCGAAGTAATTTAAGGTATCCGACTACCCTAAAATTGTGAATTTGGTCTAAAATTGACAATTTTTTTTACAATTTTATTTTATAGGCCCTTTTATTAGTTTTATAAAAATACCAAGTTTATTACTTTCCGTTCACTAGAACAAAAACTACAAGTGTTTTAGTAAAAGTAAATTCCATTACTTTAAACAAGATTTCATACTTTAAAAGCATTTTACTCGAAATGTGTTTGAAAATGAAAAGGCAGCGATTTCTAAAAAAGTTTTGAAAATAATTAACTGAAATTTTTTGTGTAAGTTCAGTATAATAGTAGAAGTTTAACCTTCTGATTTATCAATCACTGTTTTATTACAAAATTTGCAGTCCCTTATGTTAATATAATCACTGTTATTTTGAGCAATTTCATACAATAACTAAGATGCAGTGCTCTAGTTTTTGTAGAAATTAAAATATCTCTTATCCTGAAGATCATTTCAAAAATGAAAAACATAGCAGCATATCAGAATTGCAAAAATTTGTTTATAAACCTTTGGTACAGAATGGACCGCGTTTATGTTAATTTTTGTCAATTTTTACCCATTTTAGTAATTACAATTTCTTTTTCTCTTCTTAATTTCAGCATATTTTTCTTAAAATGTACTAAACAAATCTAAAAACAACGAAAAAATCCCCATATCTCCATTTTCTTTAAAAAAATTAAAAAAATTGTTGAAAGCAGTCGGATTAAGTACGTTTGGAAGATTTTTTTTCCCACCGAGAAATAATGATGCAAATGCCCGAACTTATGTGTTCGAAAAATAAGTCTCCCACCCTTCTTTTCTCTTTAGATGAAGATCAAATTTCTACATTGTTATTTCGAATAAACAATTATCAATAAGGAATTCTCCGGAAAAAAACTGAAAGACGGGGGAAAATGTATCGTCTTGTACCGTTTCTATAAAAAAAAAAAACTCCTGTTCGAAAAAAAAGGTTTTTTCTTAGGGAAAAAAAAACCAAATAATTGAGTAAAATTTTTTCTATGTTATTAACAAGAGCAAAAGAGGAAATATTCGGGGAGACCTTTTTAAAATTTAATTGCGAAAATACTTTTTAATAAATGAATGAAATACTGTACTTAAACATCAATAGAAATTAATTGATGCCATTTCTTTCCTCTTTTTTTTTTTTTTATTAATGCTTTGTTCTGATTCCGATTGTGGCTTTCCTGTGACGCAGCTTCATTTGAACATTATTGACAAGTGAAAATATAAAGTTATTTTTAAATATACATATTATTTGTTGAATAATTCATAAGCTTTACACTTTGTTTTCACTAATATTATTAATTATTTTTATGTCGCTGAGTTGTGCTAGTGTAAAAGCTTAGTAATGCAAAATGTAACTGTTTTTAAACTATCGTTTGCTCGAATAAAATTATCTGTTTCTGCAGCTTTATTTTAAAAAAAAAAAAAGCCCAAGGGATTTAGTTTTTTATAAAATATTTTGCGTTCTGGTAAAGCTAATATCTGAATGTAGACAAATATCTAATTTATTCTATATCTCTATAAATATTTATCAACTTAAAAACATGGCTGCGTTCTACAGATTTTTGAATGAATAAGCAAAATTCAAATTTTTTTAGTTTAATTTAGAATTTAATTTACTTTAGCTGAATACCAAAAAAAAGCATACAATTCTTATATATTATAAGTTGTATGTCAGTTTTTTAAAACTCAACATGAGACATTTTTTTCTCTCTAAAACCTTATTTATTAAAATGGCTTCATTCCATTAGTGCGGTTCGTGATGCAAAAAGTATCGGATTATGATGACTCGTTGATGTTGGTTAAATGAGGCAGAGCATTCTTTTTAAGTTTGTGTGTAATAGAAGAAAAAAACTTATGTTAGTGGTATAGCATTCCGTATTTGGAAGCTTTATATCTAATTTCAGTAAATGCGAGAAATAATTAGAATCCTTCTAAACATCATCCAAAATTATTAGCAATTGAAAAACAATTAAAACTATTCTTAAATATTCAGTTCTTCATTATATTTCCCATTGATATTAATTTTTTCAATTTAAAAAAGCATATAGGGATTTTTTACGTTGGAATGGGGGGGGGGGATTCATTGGAAGCTGTTTTTTTTAGAGTTGCGTTCATTTTATCATAATATTAAGCCACTTGAGGAAATTTAAGCTACCCGGATGTGATGTTAGTTTTCTTATAAATTTATTTTAACAGAAACATACAAACAATTCATTTACGTTCTGGATATTCTTTTTACTTCACTTAATTTTATTTTTCATTTGAAATATCATATTCCAATTTCAATATATTTCAACAAGAGTTCGACACCACAATGAGAAAATAACATACGAATACTTTCTCATAAACAGAAGTAAACATATTAAGTATTATAAATGAAATACATTTGTAATACGTATTCAATCATTATATTATTCAATAAATGTATTAAATAATATAAAAGGAATATATTTTTTTAAAAAGAAATTGCTGTAAATGATTCACTGTAACTTAACTGTACAAACGATGTTTTAACACAAAACTGAAACAAATAAAGTCGTGACTTTTATTTAATAAAGTATCTAAATCCCGAACAATTTCGTTATGTGGAAAATTCCTTAATTAGAGATTCGTCTGTTAAAAACTATATTTTAAAATTTATGGACATTTTTTAACTTTAAGTCTACCGGTAACTTTAAACATTCATTATTTTATATCGAGTAATTTTAAGCCTACATTATTACAAGCGTTCTTAAATTTAATCACTGATAAAATCTGTTAATTTTGTTTGAGTGTATTTGTTTAAATGGAACCCCCAGAATTATCTCAATTTTATACCTCTCGGTGAGTTAGGCACCTAGTAAAACTAGTTCAAGATCATTGACGACCATAAAATGTATTAAAAGAGAGAATAATTTAAAATGTACGGAAATATTTTAAAAATAGGGAGGGGAAAAAATCGAATCGCAAGAAAAAAAGTTCGTTAAACAGAAAATACACTTAGCTATTTGGAAGTTATTTTACGAAGAAAATCGTAAAATGTGTGTTCTAGGTTTCAGGAAAAAGTTCGCTGAATAGAAAAATTCGCAAAATAGAGATTCGTAAAATGTTCGACTGTATTAAACTCTAAACATCGAACTCAATTATTCTTAAGGCCAAACGATTAATATAAAATAAAGTAGCGATAAATTTAAGTGCATAATCACGAAGGTTACACAGCTACTAGACTTCCGAAGTTGTGTTTCTGTAAATAGAAAAGTAAAATTATAAAAGTACAAAACAAAAAACAAAAGCCTGGATTCACTGAAGCATCTGACGAATGCGCCATTTCGTCCATAAGAACCAATAAAGTGGTTAAAGTAGTATAATTTCTACATTGAGTGCCTAAGAGAGCTATGGCATTGAGTCATTCTATTAGAACGCCATACATTTGTTGCGACGAGTTACCCTGGGTACATAATGATAGTGATTAAGGCTCCAAGTAAGTGTCTCTTTGGTTCGAGACAACCATTCGTTACGGGATCATTGCAAAGACACGTTCGCTATTGCCACAAATTCTGTGAAAGTGTCAGCGTCGACAGAACATGCATTTTTCATCTAAAAGCATCAATCGATTTCTGTTTTGCGCACGGCATTTTGTTAAAAAGAGGAAATATAAGTTAATTTGCCTCAATAAACAAAGTCATCGAATTTTTGAAAATATGAGGAAGAATTGTTGTAACAAGTTGTTGCATTATCGTTTGCAAGTTTAATTTCCTTCTAAGAATTAGAAGAAACTAAAATAAAGAGCGTTAAATGTTATTATGTCAAGTTGTAGTTTAATTGATTTTTTTTTTTTATATCTGAGAACTATTTTGTAATCGGTGTAATGACTAGGAACTGGTTTTTGATGACTTGTCGCTTTTTAAATAAATTCATGCTAAATATGACTTATTTATGCATAAATTTTGGGCGTGGCTACATGTTGAAAAGTTATGAATATCAGATTTAAATATAATTTAGTTTTTTATTAATCTTCAACGGTTGTAAGTTTTTGCGTGATCAGTTATCAACATGCTTAAAAAAATCTGCTTGTTAAATGCATACTAATATTAATAGATAAATAAATTTATATAATTATGATAATAATACTAAAAATAATAAGAATTATTTTATTAATACATTTAAGTGACATATAAATAACATGTTCATTTGTATTTTAAAGCATGTATTTACCTATTTAAGAGCATTTTTAGAAAGTCATGAAAACTTTTTAAGTCTGTCAGGATTTGGATTTCGATAACACCCACACATCGTCTTCTGACTGATGCGAGTGACCACAGTAGCCTAGTGTTCATGGTCATGAACTAATGGTCGACATGTCATGAGTTTGAACCCTATTGTTACTGAAGACTTAATGGTCGCGCAGGGTAACTGAGTCACCCCTAATCCTTTTTTTAAATTTTTTTTATTGTACACCACAAAAATCATTATTCCAGAGAATAATTTAGTTAAGAGAAAGTATACTTGCCTACCTTTAAGGACTTTCCAATTGTTCTTTGATAATTTGAAGGAAAAAAAACTATCAATCAAGCTGAACCAAGAAGTTTCAAATGTACGAATGTTTCAGGAATGTTATTTGCAAGCAAAACTGTCATATTTTGTTCAAGTTATTGTAGCTTAACTGTCTTTTGATGATCGACAAATAGCATGCTGAACTTTTCCATGTTTGTGTCTTTTTGACAGGGCGAAGTATGTTTTCTGCTACACCTTTGGCTTCATATTTTTTGATGGAGTTCTTTAGGTAGCATTTGAAAGTTTTTCTTTCAACTCTATC